>PVKU01007517.1:0-86482 GCA_004027475.1 Anoura caudifer
AGTGAAAACAAAAACTAAGCAAACCACTAGAAGAGGAACAGAATCAGAGAAATGGACATCACATGGAGTTTTTTTACAGGGGAGGTGGTGGGGAGGAATAGAGGGGAAGAAACAGGGAATAAGAAGCATAATTGGTAGGCATTAAATAGATGGGGAGAGGTCAAAAATGGTATAGGAAACAGAGAGCAGCTCAAAGAACTTATATGTACAACCTATGGACCTGAACTAAGGGGGTGATGCTGGAGGGTTGGAGGGTGCAGGGTGGAGGAGTGATAAAGGTGGGAAAATTGGGAAAACTGTAATAGCATAACCAATAGAATATAATTAAAAAAGAAAAAAAAAAGAATAGTATAGGAAATGGAGAAGCTGAAGAACTTATGTGTACGACCCATGGACATGAACTAAGGTGGGGGAGCGGGGGTTGTTGGATGGAATGGGGGTACTGGATGGAGGTGGGCAAAGGGAGAAAAATTGGGACAACTGTAATAGCATAATCAATAAAATAATACTCAAAAAACATGTTGGATAATTCTCAAGATTGCTGAGAAACAACTGGTTTTATCCTATAATAAATTTTCTTTTGATTCATCCCACACCAACAATTTATTATATCCAACTGGTAGGAAGAAGGAGTGTAATCTTATTGTAGATTTCATTACTGTTGAGTTAGCATTATCTTTTATTTTTCAGGTGCCAAATATTATTTATTTAAGATAAAGTATGATTTTAATTGTCAGTTTATTGTTATAGTGTGGTTAAAAGCAAACAAGTGTTTTAAAATTCATGGAGGTGTCAGTAATAGGAACATGTTGTATTTTCTTATTAAATTCCTTTTAGTTTTTACATGTATGATCTTACAGATTAAAGTTAATAGCAGGAAACAACACTGAATAAATGAAAAAATAAGTATCAGAAGACAGACACTAAGAATCCACAAGCAAGTCTTCTTTATAATAAAAGCATGACAGCTTAAATGATAAAATGTCATAAAATAACAACCGAATTAATTTATTTCCACAACCTGTTATCAAGGAAAGGACAGTAGATTGAAGAAAGTAAAAAGGATAAACCAAGCAGGATAGTTTAGTATACTCATTTTAAGAAATATACCCTGGTTGGTGTAGATCAGTGGATTGAGCACAAGCTGGCAACCAAAGGGTCCCTGGTTTGATTCCCAGTCAGGGCACATGTCTGGGTTGAGGGCCAGGTCCCCAGTGGGGGCCATGTGAGGAGCAACCACACACTGATGTTCCTCTACCTCTTTTTCTCCCTCCCTTCACCTCTCTCTAAAAAACAAATAAATAAAACCTTTTAAAATACACTTTATAAAAAAAGAAATAGAAGCAAATATATTATTGTATAAAAGTAGTTATTTTGAATTTCCAACTGTGTCAAAAATGTATTATTTAGTTTGCATCACAATAACCATGGTATGGGGTGGGGAGGTGGAAGAGGGTAAAGGGGAGACAAATGATGATGGAAGGAGACTTGGGATGGTGAACACACAATAAAATATACAGATGAGTTACCAAATTGTACACCTGAAACCTATATAATTTTATTAACCAATATTGCTCCATAAGTTCAATTTAAAAAATGCCATGGTACCTTTCTAAACTTTTTTTTCCTAATTGCATGGTCTTAATAAAGAGTTTACTTACATGTGAATAAATTATAAGAGTGCGCAGAACTCCAAATAATCCTTTGTATGACTAAAAATGCTCATATAAATACTTCTAAGAGGATTCGAATAAAATAGCCTAACTTACAATTTATTTGTTTCTTCATTTGATTGCACAAGGGAAGGTATGGGTATTTGTTATAATTTAGCAACCCAGGGTGCAAATTACTATTATAAGATGTACAAATCAAGGCCTTCATTCTAAATTTTGCATACCACTTAAACAAGTCTGCTCCTAGGGTAAATGGAGGTTAACTATTTTAAATGTTAGCATCAGTAAATTTGTACATGTGGGTAGGGCCTACAGGAGAGAAGACATTTTCTGCTCAATGCACTGATTCTATGTACTGTGTTTGCATTGGCAATTAGTAGGTGATTGGAATAGTCAGGTTGTTCTTTCTCTGTGGAATATATGCCTTCCTCTTTTCCTCTTTCAGTCTCCCTTAGCATCTAACAGGTATAATAGAATGGTTCTAATCTTTTGTAAATGTTCACATTACTTACATTGAAAAAAGACAAGGTTGAATTCTCACAGAAACGATCTTTAGTCCTTTGTTGCCAGGGCAGGGGGTGGGGGAGGGGGGCCGCAGGGAAGACTATTTCCTTTAAAGGTGGTATCTGTCTTCCTCTCTTGTTCAAGACAGGTTTTCAGAACCCTGATCTGTTGTGAGTTACAGAAGCCAGTTTTGATTGTGGGAGTGAGGAGAGGTGACTCGCAGCTTTGAATTTGGGGCAGTGAGGAAGCGGACTGAATTTCACATGAGACCTCGTATATTTTCAAGTTTAAAGAGAAAGTTAGGAATCAAGAGCTAAAATCGAAATGAAGTGTTCTCAAAAAGGATTAGGTGGAGTGAGCAGTTCAAAAGCAAGGACTAGAAGTATTCCATGAAGCGAGAGGACATGGTGAAGAGGAGGGAGCTATGAAGGGCCAAAGATCTTTGGGAGAGAGGAGATTTTATGCAAATTCTTGCACTTAGAAGCTTCATTACTCTGGCTCTACATCTGATATATTATCTCAGACCAAAGGTGGGCAAAGAGTAGGATGGAATAGGCACCCCTAGTAATATAGTTTGAAGGTCTTCCCTCATCAACAAGAGGGCTAGAGTTGAAAAACCTTGTTTTCCCCTACCATTTTTTAATTCCTATGTGATATCTGATATGTTCTATTGTAGAGGGGCACTACCTGAATTTCCACCATCCGCAGATCTAAATATCTCACTAAATGGACCTCTTCCTTTGTCTGTCTACCTAATTTTTGACATGTTTATCCCAAGGACCATAAAGCCCAAGAAAGGCTGCTTGTAGTAGAGAAACTTGGCCCTGTGGGCCAAATTGTATGTGTGTACACATGTGTCTGTGTTCTCACTGTGTGGGACAAAGCTGGTGGGAAGAAAAGGTTGACTGTATCAAACCTCCATTTGCACCTTCGTCATAGGTCCTTGCAAATGTGATGGATGAGCCTGTAGCCAGACACAAGAATACAAGTACCACCTGCTGCTCATCACTGTAGAGCTGGGTACGGATCTGATCTGCCTGCATAGGGAGTTGCCAACAAAGACACCAAATCAAAACCATCATGAGAAGAACACTTTGCTAAAGGGAAGAGAATGGCAGATCCTGGCCTTTTGATTAATTGCCAAAATTTTCTTTTTCCTTACAAAGGTGAAGCATAGCAGCTATTGCACCATTACTCTCAACACATGCAGGTGCATCTTCTTTTTAGCATTGTAATAGTTTAGCTCTTTCTTCCCTTTCCTTTCCATAGTCCACTTGCCTCTGTGCCTTAAAAGTTTATGAGAAAGAGGTTTCTGTATTGATCAAGACTTAAAAACTTGAGAAATACCTGATTTAATTCTAGTTTATAATTATTTATTATAAAACTGCATAAGTATCTCACAGCATATGTAATTTGCTTCTAGAATATCACTATCTTTAATTACCTTACATTAAATACAGTGTTATTTTGCTCAAATTACTTTCTTTGTATCTTTTGTGTAAACTACAACAATCCAAAGATTCTTTTATTGAGTTTTAAACCAAGTGTTATTTCACAGTTTTGCCCCAAATTTCTAGTAGAGTTTGTAAATAGAGAAAAATGTGCAATCTATTCAACTTAGAGACCCAGGAAAATTAATTTCTGGGAGAAGACTATAGATTTGGCTCCTACTTTACTTATAAGTTTCAAAAACTGTACCAGTGACAAATTTGTATCTTTTTTTGTTTTATTTCTTCATTTATTAATGTTTATTCTTTTTACAAAGCAATGCTGGAGTGAGTAGTCATATGTGTTTCTAGACTTGGCTTGCTAGAGTTGCACGAGAGATTTGATGAGAGTCAGGCTGTAGAAAATTGTATATGCCACACTAAACTATTTGATCTTTATCATGCAGATAATAGGAATTTGCCCAGCTTCCCCTCCCCCCTCCCCCCCCTCCCCCGTGCAATGTGATGAGCAGATCTCAGTTTCAGGGATATATCTGGAATTCTAAATAGTTATCTGGAGAGTGAAGATTCTAAATGGCATGAAGTTCGAAGGCTGTTCCTGCGGTCCTTGCCAGAGGACATGATCTGGACCTGTGCAGTGGCAATAGAGGGAGAGAGTGAGAGGAAAGGACTAGTCAGTGAGGTGTTGGTTATGGTAGGTGGGAATGTTTAGTCTGGAGAACAATAACTGAACACAGGGTTCGAAAACAATTGAAGATCTCTTCTCTGGTTTTGAATTAAATTCTCTCTCTCTCTCTCTTCCTGTCTTTGTCTTTCTCTCTCTCTCTATCTCCCTCTCTCTTTCTCTGCCTCCCTCTCTATTTACTTCTCTCTTAAAAATTTCTGTAGGCAGATGCCTTTTGATGGAGTCTGTACTTTCTCCTGGCAGAAACATTCCAAGTAAAGGAAGCAGAATAAATTGTGCTACGTAGTAATAGATGGCGGCCAAATTTTTCTCTAAGTCTTAGACATTATTTATATAAATCATGAAAAATAAATTCAGATTAATTTGAGTTCAGATTATCTAAGTGAGGCTGAGAAAGGATTGAATGGTTTTCTCATAATAAGAAAAAGTTATTTGATCTTGTTTTTTTAATTACAAATCAGGTCAGAGCATGACTTTCATGAAATCATGGTATTCCACTAGAAAAGAGAGCAGTGCTTCAAAAACTAACTACCCTTCTTCTGAAATAAAATGTTTATCATTATGTAATTTTCTGTCAATTCCAGGACCCAGAGCTGTTCCTTTTCAAAACCTCAGAATGTCTGTAGTTCTATGCATTCTTAGCATTCTGTTTCTTGTTTTTTGATCAATGTTAGCAGAAAATTGAAAATAAAAGCACTACATATACTTAAGAGCTGATCTTCACCTTGGAAATAACACTGCCTTTAACATATTCTTTTAAAAATAAAAATATGAATAATAAACTTTTTTCATGACATTTTATTTATTTATTTTTATTTTCATTGTTCTTGTACAGTTTTCTGTCTTTTACTCCCATCCCAGCCCACAACCCCAAACTTCCCCACCAACTTCCCATTAGCACCATCCCCTAGTTTTTGTCCATGTGTCCTCTATACTTGTTCCTGTAAACCCTTCCCCTTTTCCCCATGAAATTCCCTCCCCTCTCCTCTCTGGTCACTGTCAGCCTGTTCTCAATTTCAGTGTCATTGGTTATACTTTGCTCGTTTGTTTGTTTTGTTGTTTAGGTTGCTGTTAAAGGTGAGACCATATGGTATTTGTCTTTCACCACCTGGCTTATTTTGCTTAGCATAATGCTCTCCAGTTCCATCCATGCTGTTGCGAAGGGTAGGAGCTCCTTCTTTCTTTCTGCTGCATAGAATTCCATTGTGTAAATGTACCATAGTTTCTTGATCCATTCATTTACTGATGGGCACCTAGGTTGCTTCCAACACTTGGCTATTGTAAATTGTGCTGCTATGAACATTGGGGTGCATGGGTTCTTTGGATTGGTGTTTCAGGGTTCTTAGGATATAATCCTAGCAGTGGGATTGCTGGGTCAAAAGGCAGATCCATTTTTAGTTTTCTTAGAAATTCCATACTGTTTTCCATAGTGGTTGTACCAGTCTGCAATCTCACCAGCACTGCGCTAGAGTTCCCTTTTCTCCACAGCCTCTCCAACACTTGTTTGTTGCTTTGTTTATGATGGCCATTCTGACTGGTGTGAAGTGGTATCTCATTGTGGTTTTAATTTACATCTCTCTGATAGCTAGTGATACTGAGCATTTTTTCATGTGTCGTTGGATCCTCTATATATCCTCCTTTGAGAAGTGTCTGTTCAAATCCATTGCCCATTTTTCAATTGGGTTGCTTGTCTTCTTAGAGTGGAGTTGTGTAAGTTCTCTCTATATTTTGAAGATTAAACTCTTGTCTGAGGTATCATTGGCAAATACGTTTTCCCATACATTTCATTATTTTTATTTTAATACTGTTTTCTTTAGCCATACAGAAGCTTTTTACTTTGATGAGATCCCATTTGTTTATTCTTTCGTTTATGTCCCCTGCTCTGGGGACATATCAGTAAAAATGTTGCTGCATGAAATATATTAGATTTTCTTGTCTATGTTCTCCTCTAGGACTTTAATGGTGTCATGGCTTATATTTAAATCATTTATCAAACTTGAATTTATTTTTGTGTATGGCATAAGTTGGTGCTTGAGTTTCATTTTTTTTTTGCATGTAGCTGTCCAATTCTCCCAACACCACTTGTTGAATAGGCTATTTTTACTCCATTTTATGTTGCTTCCCCCTTTGTCAAATATTAATTGACCATAGAAATTTGGGTTTATTTCTGGGCTCTCTGTTCTGTTCCATTGGTCCATGTGCCTGTTTTTGTGCCAGTACCAGGCTGTTTGATTACAGTGGCCTTGTAATACAGTTTGGTGTCAGGTATTGTGATCCCTCCTACTTTGCTCTTCCTTCTCAAAACTGCAGCAGCTATTCAGGTCGTTGATGGTTCCATATAAATTTTTGAAGTGTTTGTCCTATGTCTGTGAAATATGCCATTGGTACCTTAATAGGTATTGCACTAAATCTGTAAATTGCTTTGGGTAGTATGGACATTTTGATGAGGTTAATTCTTCCAATCCATGAACACAGTATATATTTCCATTTGTTTGTGTCTTCCTGATTTCTTTCTTCAGTGTTGTGAAGTTTTCTGCATACAGGTCCTTTACCTCTTTGGTTACGTTTATTCCTAGGTATTTTATTTTTCTTTTTGCTATATCAAATGGGATTTTTTTCTTTATTTCTGCTTCTGCTGTTTCATTGTTGGTATACAAAAGTGCCTTTAATTTCTGGATATTGATTTTGTATCCTGCTGTTTGGCCAGATTCATTTATTAGGTTGAGCAGTTTTTTGGCTGAGTCTATATGATTTCTATGTACACTATCATGTCATCTGCAAACAATGATAGTTTTGTTTCCTCCTTTCTGATTTGGATGCCTTTTATTTTCCTTTTTTTTTGTCTGATTGTTCTGGCTATAACTTCCAATACTATATTGAATAGAAGTGGTGAAAGTGGACAACCTTGTCTTGTTCCTGATCTTAGTGGAAAAGCTTTTAGTTTTTGCCCGTTGAGTATGAAGTTGGGTGTAGGTCTCTCAAATATGGCCTTTATTATGTTGAGGAATGCTCCCTCTAGTCACCCTTTGCTGAGTGTTTTTATCATAAATGGGTGCTGTACCTTATCAAATGCTTTTTCCGCATCTATTGATATGATCATGTGATTTTTGTCTTTGCTTTTGTTTATGTGATGTATTACATTTACTGATTGGCAAATATTGAGCCAACCTTGCATCCCTGGGATGAATCCCACTTGGTCATGGTGTATGATGTTTTTATTGTATTGTTGGATGCGGTTTGCCAATTTTTTGTTGAGGATTTTAGCGTTTATGTTCATCAGCAATATTGGCCTAAAGTTTTCTTTCTTTGTTGTGTCTTTATCTGGTTTGGGGATTAGGATGATGCTGGTCTCATAAAAAGAGTTTGGAAGTCTTCCATCATTTTGAATTTTTTGGAATAGTCTGTGAAGGATAGGGGTTAGCTCTTCCTTAAATGCTTTGGAGAATTCTCCTGTGAAACCATCCAGTCCAGGGCTTTTGTGTGTCAGGAGTTTTTTGATTACTGCTTCAATTTCATCTGCTGTTTTTGGTCTGCTCAGGCTTTCTGCTGCTTCTTCATTGAGTTTTGAAAGATTATATTTTTCTAGAAATTTGTCCATTTCACCTAGATTTTCAAATTTCTTGGCATACAGTTCTTCACAGTAATTTCTTACAATCCTTTGTATTTCTGTGGTGTCAGTTGTAATTTCTCCTCTTTCATTCTGATTGTGTTTATTTGGGTCCTCTCTCTATTTTCTTGATGAGCCTCCTGAAAGGCTTATCAATTTTGTTTACCTTTTCAAAGAACCAGCTCCTGGATTCATTGATTTTTAGAATTGTGCTTTTAGTCTCTATGTCACTTCATTCTGCTCTGATCTTGGTTATTTCCTTCCTTCTACTTGCTCTGGGCTGTCTTTGTTGTTGTTCCTCGAGTTCTGGTAGGTGTAGGGTTAGGTTGTTTGTTTGAAATTTTTCTATCTTTTTTAGGTAGGCCTGTATCACTATGAACTTCCCTCTCAGGACTGCGTCCCATAAGTTTTGGGTTGTTGTAAGTTCATTTTCTTTTGTTTCCAGAAACTTTTTGATTTCTTCCCTAATTTCATTGTTAACCAATTCATTGTTTAAAAGCATGCTATTCAATCTCCATGATTTTGAGTGTTTTAGGTTTTTCTGCTTGGGGTTGGTTTCTAGTTTCAGTCTCTTGTGGTCAGAGAAAATGCTTGGTATGATTTCAACTTTCTTGAATTTGTTGAGGCTTGTTTTGTGTCCTGTCATGTGGTCTATCTTTGAAAATGTTCTATGTGCATTTGAAAAGAATGTGTAATTTAGCTTCTTTAGGATGAAGGGCTCTATATATATCAGTTAAGTCCATTTGATCTAGGGCATTGTTCAATGCCACAATATCTTTGTTGATATTTTGTTTGGAAGATCAGTCCACTTTTGACAGTGAAGTGTTAAAATCCTCTACTATAATTGTGTTGCTGTCAATATCTTTCTTGAAGTCTTCTAAGATTTTCTTTGTCTATTTCAGTGCTCCTATGTTGGGTGCATATATATTTACAATATTTATGTCTTCTTGGTGGATTCTTCCCTTGAGTGTTATGCAGTGACCTTCTAGATCTGTCTTTATAGCCCGTTTTTTTAAGTCTATTTTGTCTCATATGAGTATTGCTACCCAGGCTTTTTTTTCTGTCCATTTGCTTGGAAAATTTGTTTCCAGCCCTTCACTCTCAGTCTGTGGATGTCTTTTGTCCTGAGGTGGGTCTGTTGTAGGCAGCATATGTGTGGGTCCTGCTTTCTTATCCATTCAGCTATTCTATGTCTTTTGATTGGAGCATTTAATCCATTTATGTGTAAAGTTATTATTGGTAGGTAGTTATTCATTGCCATTTTTTTACCTGTGTTCCTCTCTCTCTCTCTCTCTCTCTCTCTCTCTCTCTCTCTCTCTCTCTTTTCCTTCCTTTCCTTGAAGCAGTCCCTTTAGCATCTCTTGCAGAACTGGTCTAGTGGAGGTGTATTCTTTTAGATTTCTTTTGTCTGGGAAGCTCTTTATTTGGCCTTCTACCTTGATTGAGAGCCTTGCCAGGTAAAGTAGTCTTGATTTCAGGCCTCTGGTTCTCATTACTTGGAATATTTGTTACCATTCTCTTCTGGCTTGGAGTGATTCCATTGAGAAGTCAGCTGCTAACTTTATCGGGGCTCCCTTGTATGTTCCTTCCTGTTTCTCCCTGCTGCCTCTAAGATTCTCTTTTTGTCTTGGAATTTTGCTATTTTAATTATAATGTATCTTGAAGTGGGCCTCCTCGGGTTCCTCTTGATTCAGACTCTTTGTGTTTCCTGGATTTGTGTGACTTTTTCTCTCATCAAATTAGGGAAGTTTTCCATCATTACTTTTTCAAATAGGTTTTCTGTCCCTTGGTCTTCTTCTTCTCCTTCTGGTATTGCTATTATACAGATATTATTATGTTTCATATTTTCTTGCATTTCTCTTAATCCCTCTTCATTCGTTCTGAGTCTCTTTTCCTTTTCTTGCTCTTTGTGGGTGTTTTTTTCTACTTTGTCCTCCAATTCGCTGATCCAATCTTCTGTTTCATCGATTCGATTCTGCTTTTGATTCCTTCTGCTGTGTTCTTCAGTTCAGAAATTGTATTCTTCATTTCCTCTTGGCCCTTGTTGATAGTTTCTATTTCCTTTTTCATGTTGATATAGTTTGCAGTGAGTTCCTTGTAGCTTCCCTGTGGTTTCTGGTTGCTCATTGTGAGCTCATGGAGCTTCCTGATAACCGTTGCTTTGAACTCAATATCTGATAGTTGAGTTGCCTTTGTTTCATTTAGCATTCTTTCAGGGGCTTCTTCCTTTCCTTTCATTTGGGGATTGTTTCTTTGTTTTCCCATTGTTTGTTTGCCTCAGCTTCTGAAATTGATCTGTTCTGGCTCCCTGGGTTTATAGTGTAAACTTCTGTGGTAGAATACCTGTGAGATTCAGTGGTACAGTCTCCTTGATTTCCCGAGCTCACTGATCTTGGGCTGTCATTTAAGTTGGCTCTGTGTTTGTCTTTGGGTTTTGACTGTTGTTGGGTCTTTCTTTGGTGGGTCTTTCCCTCCAGCTCTTGAACTGAGGGCCACTCTGTCCATCACCTCTTATATTTTGTTCTGCTCATGAGGGCAGGTTGTGTTGAAGCTAGTTCTTCCACGTGTGCAAGGTTTTGAGGATTCTCTCTTGCTCTTGTTCAGTTGTTTATACTAAGTAGTTTCTCCAGTATTTAATTGTATTTCCAGATAGGCTCTGGATTTTGATTTGTGTGGCTTCCACTCCCTGCTTCACCTTCTTCTGTTGTTATCTGTTGGTGGTTCCTTTGTTGTTGGGTTTCCTCTTCCAGTGTGTATCTTGGTGTTCACCACTTCTACCTACTCTTTTTTTGTGATCAGTTGGAGGGGGAAGGGAAAATGGTTTAAGACATCAAGAGAGTATTCTATGATATTTATAGCAGCAGCTGGTAGAGAAGAGATAGGAGACCCTTTGACTATATATAGTGTTAACCGTGATCTTCCACCCAACTAGCCACTTTTTGGGAAGGATGGAAAGAAGATGAGACTCTTATTGGGGAGGAAAGGATTGTGAGTTGGATCTAGAAAGCAGTGAGGTTGTGGGAGTTCAGATTCTGAGTTAAGGGGAGAGTAAAAGATAGTGAATATGTGCATAGTGTGAGACAATACAGTTAACCACTACAGTAATAGAGTTCAGGAAACCATGAAGTGGGCTAAGATCTGGGAGGGGTGTTGTGAAGTATTTACAGTTGTGTGAAACAGCTATTATTTACAATAATATTAGAGCAACCATCATATGACAGAATCTATAAGATCTGTATAACAAGAATAGGGAGTATAGGACCTTGAGTAGTGTTCTAATGGAACACAAGTGAAGTGATGGACAGTAAATTAGCAATACACTATGGAAGAGAGAACAGGGGAAACCTGTCAAATGATACAATATAACCAGCCAAGCAAAGAAGACTATACAGAAAGAAGAGGAATACAAAAATACTAATAAAATAAAGGTTATAAGAATAATGGGAAAAAATAATAATACAAATATGCAATAACTTGCAAGTTCTCTGTAATAGCAAAATGAAATTTGTCTCACTGTCACAGCTGTTGGGATACCCCCTCTTTGGGTCCAACTCTGGTCTTTTCACAGTTACAGGTTTTTTGTCTCACTTGTGGGTATTTTTTTAAAAAAGCAGAAGAAGGAAGGAAGATGAGATGAAATTGGAAAGAAAGGAAGAAGGAAGAAAACAAGAAAGAAGGAAAGCAAGGAAAAAGGAATTCAAAGATAAAAAAATAATAAAAATTAAAAAATACTTAAACAACAACAACAACAGCAACAACAAAAACAAGAGCCTCCTATTGGTTTCAAACTGGCCAAACCAATTTTTCTAGTCTTGCTGGCTGCAGCAGGCTGAGAGGCAATTGGTATGGCTTTTCTCCCTTCCTGATCTGCTCAGCCTGGTGCCTCCCACCCCCAGCACCTTGCGTGTGGGACTAGGTTACTGGTGTCGGTTGGGGTGCGGGTGAGTGCTCAGCCAGGCTACCTTGGTTCCACAGGTCTGGGAGTACACCCTGCCTTCCCAGTGCTATGGGGGTGCGCAGGGCCTTCTGCTCAACCTTGGGATCACTGCCTGACTGGGTGGGGAGCTAGCTAGAATGCTGCTATAGGAGAATTCCCCAAACAGTGTCTCTTTTTTCACTTTTTCTTTTTGAGAAATTCCTCCTACTCAATCCTGCCACTCTGTACAATGGCCTGGTCTCTGGCACAGCCCAATTCTCCAGCCAGACCTCCAGTGACTCCAGTCACTGGATTCTCCAGTGACTATCGGGGTCAGAGCCCATCACTGAGCAACACCCAACTGTCCCCAACCAGTGTCCACAGACTCCGTGGGTTCTCACAGCCCCTGTGTGTTTGCCACTTAGCCCTTATTCCCCTCTCTGAGACTTCAAGCAGCCAGGTCTCTCCTAGTGCTGCTCAAACCTTGTTTGGCAGGGGAGGGAGCAGCTGACCGGCTCTCTCCCAAGGACCCTGTGGCAGACCCGGTGGATGCCAGGCCTGGGGCTGCAGCTGCCCTGGTCCCTGTACCAGCCTCTGGGACCTTGTTGTCCTTAAGCAGTCTCCTTACAGTCTGGTTTTTTAGTGTCTGCTACAATTTTTGGTCTCTTATTTTCATATATACTGGGGTACTGTTGGCTGTTTGCTCTGTTCCTCCTTAGACTGGCTAGGTTTTTCTCCCATGTGTAGGGGGAAGTGGAATCCACTCCCTCCTACCACGCCACCCACCATCTTCCTCCTTTGAATAAAAAAACTTTTAACAATATGTATAAAGAGACAGCAAAGTATAATCACATAATATTATCTTTTATATACTGACTAGTATTATTTAGTAATAAAAATTCATATCTCAAACATTTGCAAAAGCCAGTAATGCTGTGTCTATTCATTTATTTATTTAGTCATTTAATAAATGTGTTTTGGGAAACTATTAGGTGCCAGGTAGTTTTCTAGGTCTCATAATATTGTGTAAAAATGCTCAAAATAGAGTAACATGCCTGTGTCATGGAGCATACAGTGGTCAGAGGGAACAGACAATAGATGAAACAGTTTAAGCAAATACAGAGTTTGTTACATAGTGATAAAGCAGGAGTATTGCAGATTGAAGTAAGGTGGTCAGAGAACGCCTTGATGAAAGGGGGCATTTGAATAAAGATTTGACTGAGATGAGGGAGAAACTGTCTGGGAAAAGCAAACCAGATAGCAACTGAAAAAGCCCAGAGGTGGAAGTATCCTGGCATGTTTGAGCAAAGAATACAATTCCGCTACAAAAGACTGTATTAGAATAAAAATAATCATTTGTGAAATCAGTGCAGATATTGTGGGACATTGTAGGCAATCACAATGACTGGCTTTTACTGTGATTGAGGTAAGAAGCAACGGGAGGATTGTGAGGGGGTAGTGGTGCTGGTCTGCCTTTGGTGTGAACAAGATCTCCTGGCTACTGTGTTGAAAATAGACTGAAGTAGGGCAACTACTATTATTAGCAATGGCTTTGACCTCTTCCCTGAAGCAGCTTTATCTATGCTAATATGATTATAAGGAGCAGAGTTTAGGAATATAAGAGTTAAAGCTATAGACAAACAAAAACAGCAGTTGAGAAATAAGGGTCAAATAAACAGATACAATTCACAAAATTCCTGGGTTCAAGGATATGAGTCATAAACAGGTTGAGATATGAACAATCACTAGCACAAATGAATGAATGAGGAGTTGACAACCAAAATGTTATTTAATATAACATTATACACTAGTAACATACAATCTGATTATGTTAATTTAAAATATATTGTAAAAAGAATTTATGGTAGTTATTAAAAATAGAAGTTGAGCAGTTTCTATTATGCATCAGTGGAGGCGTGTTGTTAGATCGACAAGATGTTGGATGTTTTGTGCCAAAAGTAGTATCGTGTGTGAATTGCAATCTTTGACCTGAAAGCTTTCCCATCTGCAGTGTCTAGGAATTTGTGTAAAAGGTACAAATGAACTCAAAATGATAAAAGCTCATGGATATTATTTAATTCAAATTCAGTAAAACTTACAGAATGCTCATTGTGTTCCAAGCACTTTACTACAAGCTGTAGCTGGCCAGGGGCTGGTGGTTCGGGGCCACATAAGACAGGGAGGGTGTGTACTGCATTGGTTTTAAGGTCAGGCTTTGGGCCAATTCTCTGCTAACACAGAACAAAAGGAAAGAGAATTCTAGGCATTCCTTGCTAGATTTGTGACACTGAGTAATTTAATCTTTCTAAACTTCAGTTCCTCAAGTGTAAATGGTGATTGCAGTATCTGCTCATAGGGCCGATGGAAGATTAAATAAAATAATTATATAAAGTGCTTAGCAGAGAGTCGGGCATGTAGTAAGGACTCAGTTAATAATGGTAGTTCCTCTGTTGCTGCTTTTATCTGAGTTTAATTATTTACAGTTTAGGGTAGCAAACACTATGTTTGCAATATTATATATTTTAAATAGATTGATAGTATATAGGTAAATAAATAGATGACAGCAGATAGATAGTTTCATGTATTGCAAGAAAGAAGCCAGTAAAGCTATCTGGTGGAATTAAGAAAAATGTCACATGGTTAAGTGAGGAAGCAAATAAACTGGATTTTGAAGAATTAATTTAAATTTCCCGGTGAAAGCCATAAGTCATTCATTCATTCATGCATTCATTCATTCCAGTCACTTAATTAATACACATTTTATTGTATACTATGTTCTTAAACTGTGCCAGTAGCTGGGAACACAAACATTTATAAGAAATACCCCTTGTCCACCTTTTTCCACTATGATGGCAAAGAGCAATTTGTTAGAATCAACTGTTATCCCACATGAATATTTGTTCTCTAAACCACTCTATATGCTACATGCCCTGGGAGTGGAAAAGGAACTAAAAAGACTGACTCTATTTGTAGTAATGAGAGAAGGCAAATGAAAAGAAAATCCTGCAAGTATCTGTTCTAAATGCTTTATATACCCTCTTAAACCTCACAACAGCCCTCTGAATTAAGTATGTTTCCCCATTGACTGATGAGGAAACTTAGGTTTAGGTCACATAACTAGGGAAGAATTAGCATTTGACTATGGCCACAGCTAACTTCAAAGTGAAAAATAAAATTCATGTTGGTATGTGCAGAAAGGAACAGAGACCTGAGATATTTGTGAGCATCTCTAATGACAACCACAGATGACTCCTTGCCTTGAGGGACTGGTTACAGTTGAGTTGGCTGAAGTCAGTCAGTGTAGGAAGATCATGTCCTTTGGTTTAAGGGCTCCTGTAGAGCCAGAGCTGGAACAGGGATGCAGGGTATTGGAAGGGTGGTACCTGGGGAGATTATCAAGTAGGTGCTTAGGTGTGGAGTCTCCCGTGGAATGATAAAGGCCTTTCCAGGAAGTGCTGCACTGCCCAGACCTCCATCTGAGTCTGGAGCAGACTGGACCTCTCACTTTTAATAGGGAGCCCTAAAGTCTTGAGCATGAAGAAATTTCTTCTGTAAGTTCAAGATTTTTGAATATATAATGTTAAAGCCAAGAGTAAGGTCACAGTCTTTCTGTTTAGGTTCTAATTTTGCTACATTTCTATCAGGAATGCTTAGTTATTGTTGGGTGTGAGTCATGGAACCCTGAAACATAGAATCAGAAATAGAAAAACAAGTTTTTATTCCACTTCAAGGTTACATACATAATCTCTAACTACTCATTTGTACTAAAGTAGGACTAGCCATGTGAAAGGCTTCCCAATCTCTAACAGGGTCCAATCTGTATAGAACTGAATAGTATTGAATAAGAATTTTTTGAAACCCTGTGTGCTGTGGATCTTATTGTTCACATCATTTCTGACTTTCAAAAAGGGGTCAGAGAAACAGACATACCATTACCAATGATCTCAGGGCAATTACCAAGAAATCTACTCTGCAGAATGGGAATGGGGTTGGATTTGATTGGTGCTATCAGGAAAAGTATGTTTCTTTGAACCACACACTCAGAAAGCATGTGATTTCTACCTCCAGGTGAGGGAGAAAGGGATATGCTACAATCAAATGTCTTTAACCCTGTCTTTACCCCTTACTACCTGGCTGACTTTGAAGAACTTTTTAAATCGTACTGGACTCCACTCTTCTCACTGTAAAATAAGGATGTTAATATTTACCTCACAGGCTTCTCAGAGTTAAGGGAACTGTAAATTTAATATAAATGGAAATATAAATGGAAAGTATGTTACAAAAAGGGTGATTTGTCTTCCCTCTTTCTCTGTTCCTCAAAAATATCATTAGTATTAGATGAAACTCTACTTCCAAGGTAAGAATTAACCGAGGAGAGTATGGACTCCCTTGGGAGATGAGTTAAACTGAGCCTCTCTGATCAAGTGTAAAAATTAAAGAGAGAAGAGAGAGAACAATGAAAGAGAGAATGAGAGTGAATGGTCTTTTTTTGAGGTTTTCAGCAATTCTTGGGTGGAAGAAAAGAAAAAAAATAACAGACAAGGGCTCCTGCCAGTTGTCATAGTTGTTGTTAACCAAGATAAAGAGCAGATGCAGAATGGTGTACCTTTGAAGAGGCAGCATGAAGGCATGGTTCAGAGCCAGGATGTGTGTCCAGGCAGGGAGAATGTTCCATGAGTTCCCTTCAGGGGGGCAGAACTGGCAATGGTTGATGTGGCAGAAATAGTGGAGTTCTTGCAGCCCCACCAGTGAGCTTATAATGTTGGTTTATGGCCAACAGCCAAAAATGCCAATGGAGAAAGAGAGGCTCATAGTTTTCTTTCATGGCTTGATTTGCACTACTTTTCTTTACTTTCCTCCAGATCAATATGCATTTTTAAATGCCTATGACCTGAACCTCCTGAGAGGGCACAAAAAGAAGGGCACATTACTTCTCTGGAATATTTACTCAAAACTTATAACCTCCGTGTAATCGTGGGAAAATATCAAATCAACCCAAATTGAGGATCACTCTACAAACTATGTGACCAGTATTCCTCAAAAATGTCAAGGTCATGGAAGACTGAGAAACTGTCACAGATTAGAGAAGACTAAGAAGACATGATGACTGACTAACTGACTACAACATAGGGTGATGGTATCTTGGATTAAATCCTGTGACAGAATAAGAATATTAGTGGAAAAACATGGGAAGTGCGAATAGTTTGGTTAATAGTTTTGCACCAATGCTAATTTCTTTTTAATTATTTTATTGTTGTTCAATTACAGTTGTCCACATTTACCCCCTGAACACTCACCCCCACCCCAGCGGTCCTCACTTCCCTCCCCTGCTTCTACCCGCCCCCCCTTGGTTTTGTCCATGTGTCCTTTATAGTTGTTCTGAAAACCTTTCCCCCATTATCCCCTCCCACCTCCCCTCTGGTTACTGTCAGTTTGTTCTTAATTTCAATGTCTCTGGTTATATTTTGCTTGCTTGTTTGTTTTGCTGATTAGGTTCCACTTATAGTGAGATCATATGGTATTTGTCTTTCACTGCCTGGCTTATTTCACTTAGCATAACAGTCTTAACTTTCATAAATGTTCTGTGGTTATGTCAGATGCTAACAGTAGGTGGAGCTCATGAAGGGTATATGGGAAATCTTTGTACTACTTCTGTAACTCTTCTGTCAATCTAAAATTATCTCAAACTAAATTTAAAAAATTCTCTATGGCACATAACACAGTGTGCTCTCAAGAGACATGCCTACTTTTCATGACTTTGTGAGAACCGCAGCCATTAGTATTTTTTGTTGTTGTTGCTTGTTTTATCAGCAGTTGGGACACTGTGCCCTCCTGCTCATCTTTTTCCCAAACCACTTTTGTGGAGGAGCCTAAGAAAGTGAAAATCATGGAGAGAAGAAATTGAGCTCTGCTGGTGGAAGGTGAAGACAACTCTTTAAAACTAGAACTTTAGGTACTTTTTAAGAGCACCAAAAAAGGACCTAATTATGACATATAGGAAACTATTTAGATGCATGGCCAACATGAGGGAAGAGAGGAGACCCTTTTTATAGTTCATCTCTATTAAGTTTTGTTAGGTAATTCATTCCAAAAGTATATGAGGAAACCTGTGCTCTAATAAAGAGAAAATTAATACAAAGCTTAATTTACAAATAATCTTGGAAAGAACAGGTATTAAGTCACTAGTCTCATCTAGGAATTCAAAGGCATCTTATTTTTAATCTTTAATTTTCAATATTATTGAGCCAAAAATAATCATGAAATGACCTAAAAGTGTGGTCTTGGTGCAATTTCTTCAGTTCTCATTTTTATTAATCACAAAGAATGACCTCTAAGAGGACTATCTTTGTAGTCACACTGTATTGGTGAACAAAGGGAAGTGGAACTACTGCCAAACCACCCACATGGTGTGGAACTAAGCATGGGTAGGGACATATATTTTGAACTTTATGATTCAGGACTACTAATTATGACAAATTTGTGTTACTTAAAAATCATCTGTAACCCCACTGAGCAGAGATGTGGAGCTTCAGTAGGGGTAAAACCATTTTAAAATCCATTTGCCCTGAGGCACATCATAGTCAAAATAAACAGTAAGCTGTGATACATGACATAATATATCCACATTTTCGGATTTATTTTTATACCTCAAAGATGGCTCCCTTTCCATATAGTAAATCATCCTTCCAGTCTTACTAGTATAAACACACATGTATTTTTTCAGCATATCCCTTTGGTTTTATTCTTAGATGTTGAATTATTACATCCTATCCCAGAGGGTTATAAGCTAGAAACTTGACCATGTGTATAAAAGCTGACAAAGTGTACAGAGTAAATGTTTATTGTTATCAAATTTTCTTTCATCTATATTTATGATTTTTTGCCACATTTGCTTCATCTATTTCTTTCTCCAAATTTTTATCTGAAAAATAAGTGGCATATAACATGGTGTCTCACCCCAAAAGATTTAGTGTGTCTCTTGCAAAAATGAAGACTTTCTCTTATTATGACAATACTATTACCATACCAAGACAATTCACATGATACAATAGTTTTATCTCACAAATAGTACATACTCAGCCCCCTCCAATTATCTCCAAAACATTCTTTTTCTTCATTTCTTTTTATTCAATCCAGAAATTAATCAAGGATTGTACATTAATCTATGAATGGGTTTTCCATGAACTCCCTTTCAAAAAGTAATTTGTCTATTAAAGAATCAAGTTGATTCTCCTTTATCACAACTTACTCTGCAAATGCATACCTCTCTATTTATATACAAAAAAGAAAGAACAAAGAGAGAAAGCAAGGAGGAAAAACAAAGAAAGGGAGAGAGAGAAGAGATATATCACTTTTGTCTATCTCAATTTTTTTCATGATACATTGCTCTGTTATAAAAACTCCTGCAGCACCAAACAAGAAGACAAAACACAGAATTGACATCTGTGGAGTATTCCTTACTCGAGTTGTAATAGCCTTTACATTTTCCTAGGCAGTGCCAATAAAATGCACTTTCTATATTTTATGAGGGGAAAAGGTAAAGAGAATAAGTAGACTAGAAGGTAGGTAGAAAATAGACATAGTATGGGAAATGTAGAAGCTAAAGAACTTATACGTACGAAACATGGACATTAACTAAAGGGGGGGAATGAGGGTGGGGGGGTGTGCAGTGGGGAGGGGAATGAAGGGAGAAAATGGGACAACTGTAATAGCATAATCAATAAAATATATTTTTAAAAATATATATTTTATAATTAAACATCAAACTTTGTAATATATTATGTTGTTTTTATTTAAACTAATACTTTGAGTAACAATAATTAGTCAATAATGTTTTACTATTTTACTAGTAATAATTCATGAGCATTCAAGCCAAAAGCAAAATTCAAAAACTAGAGACATAATATTACACACTTCAATTAAATTTGCTTAAATATATTTTTGCAGACAAACATATTAGGTGGTCAATTAGTGACTTGAAGCTTAAAAATGCATTTTATGTGATTGAGAAATAAAATGGAAATACAAATTTTTTAAATACTTTATTTATTTACTTTTTGGAGAGAGAGGAAACAATGGAGAAGAGAGGGAGCAAAACATCAACATGTGAGAGATGCAGTCAGTAATTGGTTGCTTCTTGCAAGCCTCCAACTGGGGAACCTGAGTCACAACCCAGGCATGGGCCCTAACTGGGAATTGAACCTGTGACCTTTGGTTTGCAGGCTGGCACTCAGTCCGCTGAGCCACACCAGCAAAGGCAAAAATACAATTAAACAGAGCAAAAGTTTGAAATATCTGTCTTAAGAATTTTTTTTATGTTTTAGTAGATAATGAGTATAAAATTCCAAAACTATTATAATTCAATTTGATGTATTTAAAAGAGTGATGTAACAGTTATATTTTAATATGCCAAAATTTACAACCTATTAAAATGATGTGCATATTTCCAATTAACCATAGAGTAACAAATTTCATATTTCATTTTAAAAATGTGTGAGGAGTTACATTCCTTAAATGCCTTGGATAACTGAACAAATATATTTGAAACAACACTTTCACACCTTCAATTCCTTTCAAATTTCTAAATCTTCTTTCTCATTTTCAGTTGTTGACTCTGCTTCTTACTCTAGCTGAGACAACAGAATCCCCCACTTCCATCCCCCCCCAGGCTTGCATGTTATGCATGAGCACTCTATCTCCTCTGTGGAGAAACTGGCGCTGCCCCTGGCAGAGGCCAGACCCTCCCATGGCTCCCTTCTCTCCTGCTCAGAGACTGATTTTAATAATTCTTCTTTCTCTTTGATCGCTTTCCCCCTTCTCTTAGGTAATTTCCATCAATATTCAAAATTCCGTTATTTTTCTGATGTTAATAACAGTTTATAATAAGCCCCCTTTGATTCCACTTGTGCTTCTAGTTACATCCCCACCCTAATTCCTTTACTGCAAAATGACTCAAAAACTGTGAATGCTGATTTCCTCCAATTTTTAGCTTCTAATTCTTTCAGGCTCTGCTCCCCCAACTCTCCAGTGAAACATAATATAAAGAATGTCAGAGATCTCTGTGTTGGCAAATCTGGTGATTTTCTGTTATCAAAGCTGATTAGTCCTTCCCTACAACATGTTCCTGCCTTCTAGCAATATGTTCCTCTGCTTTTTCTCCCTCCTCTCTGCCCACTGTCTCTGAGTTTCTTTCATTGTCTCTCTCCTTATTTCTCCAACAGCCAAACATTGAGGAATGCACCATTCTCATTCTGTGGACCTCTTCTTTTTGTATTCATTCTGTCTCGTATCTTTGGTAATCTTGGCTGAATTATAGATTTAAGTACCATTTTATAACTAATGACTCCAAAATTAATGTCTCCAACATAGACCCACCTCCACTAAATTCCCAACTACAAAAATACATCTTAACTTAGTTTTCTGATAGGAATCTCAGGTCATTTAACACATTGAAAACTGACATCCTGACTTCTCACTCCCTGCTCCAAACCTGCCCTTCTTGTAATTTCTTCAGTATCTATCATTTTCTTCCAGTTGCTTTAGATAAAATTCTCTGAATCAGTGGCCATCATCCTCTTTATCTCACACTGACATAAATTTTTCAACGTACCCTGTTGACTTCTTTATCATATATATAAAAAAATCTGGCTATTTCAGTCACTTCCATGGCAAACATTCTGGTTCAAGTCAACGTTATCTCCCTCCAGATTTTTGCAACAGCCCTCACTTTGATCTCCGTCTTCTTCTTTTGCCTCGTTTCAGCCTATCTTTCAAGCAGCTGCTGAAAGGATTGTAGTAACCCAGAAAACAGATCGTATCACTTTTCTGATCAAAATCTAATTGCCTCCAAATAGACAAGTCTCCCAATGGGCTATATAGAAAGTCCCTCACATTTGAGTCTGGAGTTACCTCCAGGATCTGGTCTCCTTTTCCTTGCTCACTCTGCTCAAAATACTCCCCCTTCCATCATATAAAAAGCACTCCATCCACAACATGTCTTACCTTCCCACTTTCTCCAAGTCTTTCATGAAATGCTATACTTTCCTCCAGTGTTTTCTGCCCAGCCTATCGAAACTGCAGCACCGTGCTCCCATTTTGTTTGGTTCCTTAGCACTTACCACCATCTAATATATTCCATATGTGCTTATTTATCTTTTTAATTAATATGTCTTTCCAGCCCCCACCACCAACCACCCCTACGAAGAAGCAAGCTTTGTAAGGGCATGGGTTGTTGTCAGTTTTGACTAAAGAGGGTCTGCTTTTATATTTCCATTTTCTGGCAAAGCAATTATTCCTCTTCTAGGAAACCTATCAGTGTTTTTGAGTGAATAAAAGCAAGAATGAATGTGATGATTTTTTTTTAAAAATAAATAATTGGTAGCTTTTCTGGCCTTTATTTTTTGCAGATTTTATTATCTCAAACATAACCAACATACTACATGATACCTCTTTTCCTAAAACAATTTATAAGACAATTTTAAATTGTCTTTATAATCAGGAACACAAACCTCTTTCAGCTTAGATATGAAGAAAAACAGACTTAAATTCTGGGCAGCTGGAGAAGTGTTCAGTGAAGAATAGAGATTTGACCTAAACCTTAAATAAACAAACAAACAAACAAACATAGTGTTTAGAATGTAGGAAGGTAAATAAGTGAATGATCTAAGCCAGAGAACTGGTGTGAAGCTAAATGGAACAGGCGAGATTGTATGTAAACTTGCCTTTTTTCACCTGAGGCAGAGCACTCCTTTCAAAGGAAAATGGGAAGTTATGGCTTAGGGCTATACGGAGAGGCTAGCACATGCTGACCTTGAACAAAGGGCTAAGGACTTTTCTTTTTATCCTCTAAACACTGGTATTTTTCAAATGTTCAGGTGACATATTGGTGGGGAGAGGAATGGAGGAATGAAATGCCCAAACAAGGCATTGGAATAAGTGGCATTCTAACTGTAAGGTGAATTAAACATAAAACTGAATGTGGAAAGCTAGATTAACAAATATTTCAGTAGAGTGAGGATTAAGAAAAAAAGTAATGGTTAATTCAGGGCAACGATCAGAAGTTACTTTTCCTAAAGCATGATAGAAAGGCGAGAGATAGTAACTGGAAAGAAGGGATTGTAGAAGGGTAACTTACAAAGAACAAAAAGGGAAGATCTCTGGAAGAAGATGGTATTGAAGAGGGGAGGGCATTCCTGGCATAATGAAAAGCAAACACAAAGTCCACCTGTAGGTGAGAGTTTAGTGCTATACAGGAACTGGTAGAAGTGACATTACGCTCCTGACAGGAAATGTCAGGAGACTAGCCAGAAATAAAGAGAGAGGCCTTGAAGAAATGGAGTCAGTAATAGCTTCCAGTGCAAAGTAAGGTATCGTATTCTTTCATTGAAGGATACTTAGTAGAGGATTTATGCTTCAAAGAAAGTTGAATGACTGAGAATGTTAAACATGAGGAAAATGAACGGTGCATTTAGAAGCAAATGCCTACATGCCAGAAGCAGCTGTGTAAAATGAGAACCAAGCGGGAAAAGATGAAGGGAAAATGGCATGTGGGAAAGGCAGAGGGGGGCCCTGGAATAGAGGATCTGACAGTGTGGAAGAGTTAGAGGTCTGAAGTAATTTTTGTTGTTGTTTTTTCCCCTGCATAGTAAAAGCTACTTAACAACTTTCACTTATATTTGATGACTGTGAATTTAACACCCAGAATTCCTTTTGGATCTAAATGTACAAACTTTAGCAAACCTCTAATTGCATTTAGTGCTCTTACTTTTTCATTTTCTCAGATGCAAGCACCCAATTTAGAAGAAATAGTATGTTGCTCATTTAGAAGCATTAGTGATGGTAAATGGCAGTAGAGACAACCATGGAAAAGAATGATGCTGAGAGCCTGAATGCATGTTCTTTCTACTTGACCATTATGAACTTCCACTGAGGCAGGTGTTTATGCTTATGCCAAGCTTGCATTTGTAATTTTCAGTGGATTGCATTTCTAGAAATATCCTACAAAGCAATATGCCCAGGTAAGAATTAACATCAACAAAAAAATCCGGATTTTTGAAGGATGACCTTATAGCTGCTAAAATTCCTTGGGTAGAGTAATCTATGAATTAGTAGACATTATAAGTTTGAATTGGGTATTTCTAACCTACGTAATTACTTTAATTCAACATTAATTTTTAAAGCATCTACCATGTGCTCAACATTGCTAAGGTGTTTTATTCATGATACCAAGATGAATATTTGCTCTTATAAGGGGAAGATCTTATCACGGGGAAAGACTAAAATAGTAAGTGAGAGCAAGTGATATGACACAGATAATAAATCGATAAATTGATAGATAGATGAAAGAAAGGTGAAAGGTCATTTATTTCTAACTGGAGGAATATCTGAGTACCCTTCTCTATAGTGGTGAAATACAAAATGAATCTTGAGAGATGGGTAGCATATCAATAGGAAGTTACACAGTAAGAGTTAGAGAGACATTTTCATCAACTTCCACTTGTGCAATGTTTTGAATTGTTAAATATGATGCATAGGCAAAGTTCAAAGAATACAGGGTGCTTTTTTTTCCAGTTCTTGTATGTAGCTTAAATACTATAAAGTCTTTAAGATTATGCTTATAGAAACTATTTCACACAAAAAGCCCTCTAGGGAGTAATAACTAAGAGTTGAATTTTTTGGAATTATGTGAAAATTAAGCTTTTATCAAAAACAGGTTTGAAATTGTTTTTTCATTATTGAGTGATAATTGAGTATAGTAACTATTTAAGAGAAAATTAAAAAAAATAATTTTAAAAGGTTTTTTCTTTTTCGTTCCTTCTGGTCAATGATCAAAAGTATTTATTTTTTTTTCCTCTGTGTTACTTTGATTGCTTTAAACTT
This sequence comes from Anoura caudifer, assembly GCA_004027475.1. Taxonomy (NCBI): domain Eukaryota; kingdom Metazoa; phylum Chordata; class Mammalia; order Chiroptera; family Phyllostomidae; genus Anoura; species Anoura caudifer. The sequence continues at coordinate 24,713 of PVKU01007517.1, forward strand.
GCAATTTGAAACATTGATAGATACAGCCATCCAAATAAACAGAGCCCCAGAACATTTGGTAAAATACTTTCAAAATAATTATGTTATAAATATTTTATTGTATTGATGATTTCTCTATATGTTATTATTAGAGTATTCAACTACTAGAGAACCATTTTAAATTTTTTTCTCTAATACTTTAACACCCTGAATACCTGAAAATTCATGAACTACCTGATTAATTAGCAATGCCCTTTACTACAGTTTGTAAGTTTTATAACTCTCAGTGTTACCAAATTAAAATACACTGAGAATGTAGTAAACAGTATATGTGATCCAAAAAAAGTTGGGCACTGATGACCTGCTCTGATCAATTTGTAAAAAGAGCACAGGTACTTATTTAGGTACCTGAACTCCACAATCTTTGAATCATTGTGCTGTGTTCAATTGTATGACTCTGTTTTATTAGGTAATTTGTTCATTCAAACACATTGAGATCCCACTCTGTTCAAATACCTTATTGTGAGTAGGATGCACAAAGAATATCACAATTCTTGTTCTACAGAGTCCTGCAGTCTTGTGTGGGTCTTTAGACAACTGCACAAATAATTACAGCACCATGAATGGATAACTCTAGTCGATGGGGAACCTCAGAACAGATTTCCAAAACTTTTCTGCAGAAGATGGGCTTCTTAGAATAGAAGATATGCCATCTAAGTGTTAGAGAATGAGGAGCAGTTTTCCGGGTAAAGAAGGTAAGCAAGAGCAACCAGAGCAGAGAAAAAATGCTGTGCAACATCAGAGATCATGGTCCCTTCAGAAGATGCTGTAAGGCAGAGGGGCTTTTGAGTGACTGGCAGCACTCACTCAAATGGCATCAAGAGTCTAATCACACAGAGATTTTAAGTAGAGGAGTTACAGGATGATAGATGGGTTTTTGAAAGATCGTTTGATTGTGATGTGGAAGAAAAAGGCACTGGGTGCAGGAAAAGTTGACAAGTCTGGCAAAAAATAAGCCTAATATTAACTAAGACAATAGTAGTAAACAAAGGCATCCACGAATACAAAAGATAGCAAAAATATAGAATGACAAAAGATGATGATGCATTGGATATTTTGGCAGGAAGACAAGGAGAAATCTTTGTGTTACTATCTCTGTCACTCTTAATTTGTGTTTAAAAGTTTTGTGTGTTGGTGGTAACTTCAGGGGAATTCCCAGTTATGATGGGGCAGGTAATAAGTATGGCACAAGATCCTTAAGACCCTATTTTGCACTGGCAAAAGGGCAAGTGACAAGAATGTAAGTAGTGGTAGTGGGAGGAAACAGGTGGCATGGTGCATTGTTACTCATTTGCCAGCGAAGTTGAAGTGCTTCTGATTTCATTATGGTCATACCCTCTGTGTGTGACAAATATGTCACATTTGTCCGACCCTGTTCTCCAAATGCACTTATTTTTAAACCTAGAATAATAAAACAACAGGAAAAGACAGTGAAAAATAGACCTCAAAACTCTAACTTATTTTGTATAATATTGTTGCATAAGAGCTTTTCTTTGATAAGTGCTAGAATTCTCAGCAGTGATTAGTGTATTCACAAAATATTTAACTCTATTACATGTCTTTAAATCACCAACTTAAATGTGAAAATGGAAATGGAAATGCAAATGTCAATCATAAAAGCAGATTGTGAGATTTAATTAGCCTTACACATATTCTAAATTATTTATGAGTATGAGATATATTTTTTATCTTTTGTCTTCTATGGCCATTTATATAAATGACTCTTTCTCTTCAGTGTTGTCAGTTCTTTGAACATCAGCCTGGCCATCAGACAGCTGTCATTGTGATATGAGGTCTAAATGCCATTGTCTTTCTTTTGCCATAACAGAAATAACTGAAATTGACTATGATAGAATTCTGATGGTGGACTTGAGGGCATGAATGTAAAATACCAGCCATGCAAGCTGATGTTTAATGTAACAGTGTGAGTATCTATGGGGTGGTGGGATTTGGAGACATATAGTTCACTCCTAGAATTACCTGTGACATGGGCTTCCCACCCCTAAAGATGTGAAGTGTGTTTGTTCGAATAATAAAATAAATAATAATGAATAGTTAATACTTAGCAAGTACTTACACTTGTCTAAGCACTTTACGCAAATAACTTAGCTAAGTCTCACAACAGCCTAATGAGACTACATTTGGTTCTGCGATTTATCTTTTTTTAAAGGTGAATAAGGTAAAGCACAAAAAAAGTAAAGAAAATTTCCCAAGGATACACAGCTACTAAAAGATGGAGCTGGAATTCAAACACCTCTACTTCTGGAGCTGGAGGTTTGAGCCACTGCATTACTTTACTTTCCCAGAGGCCACCTGGCTTCCTCACATAACTAGACCAATGGCAAATTCACCCCAACATTCTGCACCAGACTCTTCAAACTTAACCTAGGGTGCTATGCATGTTCACATGATTTTCATTCCTAAGGGAAGCTCCTTAAAGGCAGGATCAAATTATGTTTTGTGAAATATGAATAGCCATTGAATAAATTAAAAGTTCATTTACATATATTTTTGGCTAAGTGAAATAAGCTAGTTAGAGAAAGACAAGTACCGTATGATCTCACTTATGTATAGAATCTAAAGAACAAAATAGAACCAGTGATATGGATACATGGAACAGACTGACAGCTGTCAGGGTGCAGGGAGGACTGGATGAAAGAAAGTGAAGGGAGTAGCCAAAGAACATATATGCATGACCCATGGATACAGACAACAGTATGGAGATGATGAGAACGAAGGAGGAGTGGGGGCTTGGTAGAGGCAGGCAAAGGAAGGGGAAATGGGGACATCTGCAATAATGTCAACAATAAAAATAGAGTTGAATATATATGTATGTATGTATTTTCAGGGTTTTACATGATTCATTATATGACTATAAAAAGGACATGGACTTGGCTGGCATATGTATGGAATTTGGGGGTTTTATTGTAACTATAGTTAACATTTTGAGAAAGTGCCAAACTGTTTTCCAAAATGACTGCACCATTTTTCCATACCATCGAAACGATGAATGAACTTAAAACTTCTATGATACATAGTTGAGTTGCAGAAGAATTCTATCTTCACTCTTACAGAATAAATTTTAATACAATATAGTATATATCACAGTGTATCTGGAACAGATCTGTCTCCTCCATCGACTATATACAGAACTTTAAATTCGGACCCTATTTTATCCACCTTTGTGATGCCAGCACAATTTTGAATCCTGACAATCACTTCTAAAATGTCGAATAAATGTGATGTGGACTTACCATTTAATAAAAATACCTTTGTGACTTCCTTACAATCATTCCCTGTTGACTGTGAAGTAACTCTTCAAAGTGAAAGTTTTTCACATAACTGAAAATAGCTGTCATCTCCTCTCCTCTCAGTCCTGAGCTTTTCACTTACTTTCTTCAGATCAAAATAACAGAAAGGACTGCACTGTTGAAATGTCAATGTTTTAGCTGACTGAATTATTTTAAATGCAGTTCATGTTTTATGTAATATAAAACTAGATTTGCTTTTTGTGTTTATCGTTTACGAACTCATTAATTTTTATGTCATATTTAATCATGTGTCTCACAAAGTAGGGGACTGGCAGAGAAAAACAAATTTCCTAAGGATATTTCCTTGATGAGTTGAATCATGTATAATGTTAATTCAACATAGGTATTCAACATCTGTAAATATTTTATTGGGTTTAACTTCTACTTTTTTCAATGTGGAAAAAATGTAAGTCTGAAATGCCTTTGCAGTACAAAAACTGAGATAAAATGCAACAAATAGGCCACTGAAAAACCATACAATGTTTTCTGAAGACTTGAACATCTTGAAGACATTTGCGGATCCCAGGAGCTCGAAACTTGGGGTTTAATATCAATGGGGTATGTTGGGAACAAGGAAGGAAACAAGGCCTTGAACCTAGAAAAAAGAGTTGGAACTAAAACCCTGCATAAATCCTAAACTACCTTAGAGACAGGGTGGCCTGAAGGAAACCTTCTACCAGCATAAGGATGTTAGGAAGGCTATCAATATAAATTTGAATTAAGGTTTAAGAAAAAAACAAGGATTACCACAATGCTGCCCTTGTAAATGGTTGGAGTTCAAATTTTTATTAATTATTTAAACTCATAGTACTCCCTTCTTCATAGTGCCTAGTGGAAGGAAAAATATATTCTCTCTTAAGGAAGTTCTTTCAGTCAGACTTTACAGAATTCCCACATATTAAGATAACCAAATATGATGTTGCTATTGTTGTTTTAAATCTTGATAACTAAGTTGCCTTGTGCTATAGTTGGAGGAAGCAATAAATAGCAAATTCTGTTCTCAGAAATGTCACTTATTAGAATTATAATACCCATGATATGAAGTTTAAAATGTTTAAAGAGTAACACTTTCAGAACAATGAAACTGATATACCATGTTTTAAAATTCATTCCTTAATTGTTTTGTCAGAAATGAGATTTTAGTTCTCTTTAAAATAATGTTTAGTAATCTGCAATAAAAAGTTTTCATCACTAAATGCGAACAGTAAATTTAACATCGCCCTTATTTAACAAATGTAGTCTTTGTGATAGGCCCAGGGTGAGCATCTGGCAATATAAACTAAGGCAAGAAATTCTTAGTTCTGGTTCTCACAGAGTTTACCATCTAGAGACAGAGACTATTAGATTGGGTTAAATGAAAAGTTGTAGTTCTGCTTCACTGGGATCTGGAAGTTTACTACACTAGATGAACAAAAGCAAAGGAAGTGTGGCATGAATAATTTAAAATGAGAGTTAACTCACCTAAAATCATGAGATTTTACTTTTCAAAGACCATTTTATTTTTATGTATTATGTAGCATTTTGTTATAAACAATTCACATTTCAACATTTGTTAATGTTTTTCAACCCATCAGGTCCACCTTTTGTATTTCCCATTCACTGACTTCTCAGCCCTGAGATCCTGTGAGTAATCTTGTTAAAGCCAATGAGCACAATCAGCAAATTTATGACTAACTGGAAGAAGGCTAAAACTTCTTTATATCTTAAAAGCAGATTTAGAAATACTAATTAGATTTTTGCTTATTTATGAAATAGAGATGGTTTTTAAAGAACACCATTAATCAAAGGACAATACATTTCATAGCAATTAATTTATTTCAAAATGGACTGGGTGTTACTATATTTAAGTGTAGGGTTGTTTAAAAGAAGATGTAAAAACTCAACATGAAGGAAGTATTGAAAATGTTTTCTGCCCTGAAAATGATAATTTTCTTTTACTTTTTTCTGTAAAATATTTTATTACTCATGGACTATGTTCTTTCTCTTATGGTGTAGTATATCATTGAATAAATTATTTTAGCACCAAAGATAAAATCCGGCAGAAAGAACATCTGATTACATACATTCACTCTTAGCTACATTTCATTTTCCCAAATAATATTAGCTTAAGTAAATAAAGAATGAGTAAGGAGTACTACAGACCCTCCAACAAATAAAGCATCTCTCTATGTTCATTTCTCTGCATAAGGTAGACAGTCAGTCATTCTAATACAATTTATGCAGGTAAACAAATAATGAAAATGAAGTCATGGTTCTTCATTTCAAGGATTTTTTACAGTAGAAGTTGTTGTGTTTGTTTGCTCTTGGTTTTGTTTTTGTTTCTAATCCTTACTTGAGGAGAGTTTTTCATTGCTTTGTAGAGAGGGAAGGAGGAAGGTGGGGGGAAAGAGAGGAAAACATCAATTTGAGAAAGAAGCATTGATTGGTTGCCTCCTGTAAGCACTCAGACCAGGGAACAAACCCACAGCCTAGGTATGTGCCCGAAGTGGGAATTGAACCCAAAACCTTTTCACCACAGGATGACACTCCAACCAAATGTGCCACACGAGTCAGGGCAACAGTAGAAGTTTTTAACTTGGACTGTTTGCAATGTTTTTTTGTTTTTTTTTTTAAAGGAGATATAACAAAAAAAAGTACAATTTAGAACAGGATTGCAAATAGGATTTATGTTGGGTGCCAGCAGCAACTACTATTAAGTAGTTGCTGCTTAAAGTGCAACATCAAGGAATATTTATGGGCCTGCTTAGAAAAGGTGATTATTTCATGTTATCTCAGGCAAGAGAAGATAGAGTGGGAACACATGTAATTCATTGCATGAAGCTGTAGGAAAAAACAGCATAAATAGCAAATATCAGTCTATTAGGTACCTGATTGTACACTTCATTCTATATGCAGTTTTATGCGTGTGTATGTTTATGTAGCAATTCATTATTGACAGACTTATTTCATATGAGTAAATATCTATAGGATAGAAGGAAGGCAAGGGTTTTTCTAAATTTCACTAAGTCTTCATAGAATTCTTAGGAAGAGTTGAAAAGGTTAAGAATATTTGTGAGTGATTTTACAAATATTTTTCTTGATAAATTTTTCATGAATCCCAAGAAATCAGAGTATTCTGAAATTCTTTCTGCTTCTGCAGACCAAAAAGATACTCAGAACTCAGAGAAAGTGCCCTGGGAAAAGAAGGGGAAAAGGCAAAGGGGAAAATGGCATATTTTTATGTAAAGAGTTGTTTTTAATATCTTTTGTTGCTGGGGGAAGGGTGGTGAGAATAGGAATGAAAATTGCCATGCTAACAAGAAAAAAATGCTGTTGAAATTGAAAGAATTGGTGGTCTACAAGAAGACTGAATGCCAGTGGGTCACTATCTTGATAAATTTAGCAAAGTCCAGAATTCAGCTCTTAGCTTACCAAGTCAGAAATCTGGTGTTTTTAATGTCTTTGAGAGGTTGCTGAATTTATAAGAAGGGCAATAAAGTTAATAATCTCATTCATTTTCTTAAATCTCTTTCATGGTTCCCATTGTTCTTTATCAAAAGCCACAATAGTTAGCATTGCTTACATTTGCTGCATCTATACTAAATTGTCTTTCAAATATGTATGCATGTATATATGTATATATGTATGTATTTATCCTTACTTGAGGACATGCTCATTGATTCCAGAAAGAAGGGAAGAGAGGGAGAGGGATGGAGAGAAACACTGATGTGAGAGAGGGACATCGATTGGTTGCCTCTTATACATGCTACAACCAGGGACTGAACCCGCATCCCAGGCATGTGCCCTGACTGGAAACTGAACCGGTGACCTTTTGGTTTACAGAACAATGCTCCGAAGAACTGAGCCACACCGACCAGGGCTGAACCACCTCTTAAAAAGAGCTTTGTTGAAACATCATTCACATACCATTTTACTCACCCATTAAAAGTGCAATTTATTGTCTTGTGCATCTGTCACCACAATCGATTTTTAGAACATTCTCATTACCCCCCAAAGAAATATCATACCCCTTAACTGTCACCTGCTCCAATCTCCCCATCTTCTCTACTAGCCCTAGCTATCACTAATTTACTTTCTGTTCCTACATATTTACCTTTTCTGTACATTTTGTACTGATGGAATTATATAATACATGGTCCTTTGTGGTTGGCTCCTTTAACAGCATGTTTTCAAGTCTCATCTAGGCTATAGCATGTATCAAGACTTTCGTTCTTTTGTTTCTGAATAATATTCCATTACATATACTACATGCTTTTAATCCATTCTTTCAAATGTTGGGCAAAGTAGACATTTCTACTTTTTAGCTTTAAGGAAAAATGTTGACATGAACATTCATGCACAAGCTTCTGTGTGGACGTGCTTTCCATTTTCTTGGATTTATTCCTAATAGTGAAATTGCTGGATCATATGATAACTCTATTCGTACCATCTGAGGCACTGCAGGATGGTTTTTGAAAGCAGTTGTGTCTTTTTACATTTCCACCAGCAGTGCAGGAGGCTTCTCCATATTCTTACTGACACATTCTTTATCTTCTTCATTATAGCCTCATATAATGAGATTGTAACATAGTCATATATCACTGTAATTTTGATTTGTTATTTCCCTGATGCTTACTGATATTGCAAATCTTTTTATTTGCTTATGGGCCATTTATATATATTTGCAGAACTATCTATTCAGGTCTTTTGCTCATTTTGAATTGAGTTATTTGTCTGTCTATTAGTTGTAAGAGGTGTTTACATAGCCTACAAACAAATTCTTATTATAAGATATATGATTGGGAAAATTTTCTCTCATTCTATGGGCTGTCTTTTCACTTTCTGAGTTATTGAAGTACAAAGATTATCCATTTTGATGGTGCATTAGTCATCTCAGGCTTTTATAACAAAATACTAGAGACTGAGTGGCTTAAGCAGATCTATTTTCTCACAGTTCTGGTGGCTGAAAGTCTGCATTCAGGATGCCACCATGGCCAAGTCTTCATTCTGGCTTATACACTGCTACTTTTTAAAAAGTATATTTTATTAATTATGCTATTACAATTGACCCATTTTTCTCTCCTTTATTCCCCTCTACCCTGCACCCCCTCCCACCAACATTCCCCCTCCTTAGTTCATGTCCATAGGTTATACATATAAGTTCTTTGACTTCTCCATTTCCTTACTATTCTTAACCTCCTCCTGTCTATTTTGTACCTATCATTTATATTTCTTATTCCCTGTTTCTTTTCTACCCTTCTTCCAATCCATGCTGATAACCCTCCATTGGATCTCCATTTTCTGTAATTCTGTTCTTATTGTAGTTGTTTGCTTAATTTGTTTCATTTTTGTTTTTAGGTTCAGTTGATGATTGTGAATTTGTTGTCATTTTACTGTTTCTATTTTTGATCATCTTCTTTTTCTTAGATAAGTCTCTTTAACATTTCATATAATAAGGGCTTGGTGATGATGAACTCCTTGAACTTGACCTTATCTGGGAAGCACTTTATCTTCCCTTACATTCTAAATGATAGCTTTGCTGGATAGAATAATCTTGGATATAGGTCCTTGCCTTCCATGACTTTGAGTACTTCTTTCCATCCCCTTCTTGCCTGCAAGGTTTCTTTTGAGAAATCAGCTGATAGTCTTTTGGAATTCCTTTGTAGGTAACTGACTCCTTTCCCCTTGCTGCTTTTAAGATTCTCTCCTTATCTTTAATTTTGGGTAATGTAATTATGATGTGCCTTGGCGTGTACTTCCTTGGGTCCAACTTCTTTGGGACTGAGCTTCCTTGACTTCCTGGAAGTCTTTTTTCTTTGTCAGATTAGGGAAGTTCTACTTCATTATTTTTTCAAATAAGTTGTCTATTTCTTGCCCTTCCTCTTCTCTTTCTGGTAACCCTGTAATTCAGATGTTAGAATGTTTAACGTTGTCCCTTAGGTCCCTAAGCCTCTCCTCATTTTTTTGAATTCTTGTTTCTTCATTCTGTTCTGGTTGAATGTTTATTTCTTCCTTATGCTCCAAATCATTGATTTGAGTCCTGATTTCCTTCCCTTTACCATTGATTTCCTGTATATTTTTTTTATTTCACTTGCATAGCTTTAATTTTTTCCCTTTATTCTGCAACCACACTCAACCATTTGTGTTAGCATCCTGATTACCAGTGTTTTGAACTGTACATCTGATAGGTTGGCTATCTCTTCATCACTTAGTTGCATTTTTTTCGGAGCTTTGCTCTGTTCTTTCATTTGGACCACATTTCTTTGTCTCAGTGCACCTGTTACATTTTAAGGAGCAGAGCCTTAGGTATTTGCCAGGGCAGGGCAACCAAATGGCTGGGTTTTGGCACTGGATGTAGGGGAGAGGTCCGAGAGGGAACAATACTGCTTGCTTGGCTCTTGGCCAGCTTTCAGTCACTTCCCCTACTATGCACAAGCAGATTGTGCCCTTTCAGATGCTGATTCCCAGGTGAGTTGGCTTTCATACCCATGTTGCTGCTTTGTGGCCCCACTACATTCTGTCTTTGTCTTCATGTGGCAGAGAGAGATCTGGTGTCTTTTCCTTTACTTTTAAAGGCAGTAATCCCATCACAAGGACCCTACCCCTATCACTTTATTTAAACTTAAATTTCTCTCCAAGGCCCCACCTCCAAACACCATTACATTGGAGGTCAAGGTTTAAACACATGAATTTGGGGAAACAAAATTCAGGCTACAACAGATGGTATCCATTTGATCTATTTCTACTTGTGTTTCTTGGGCTTTTAGATTCATTTATAAGAAACCATTACCTAATGCAAGATTATGATTTACCTTTATGGTTTTTAGTAAGAGTGTTACCATTTTAGTGTACTTAGGTTTTTTTAGAAGTCATTCATACTGTTGTTCCCTTAATGTTAGATGCTCCCTGCATACACATACCCACTACATGGATTAGTTAAACTGTCCCTGTGCTTTTACACTGAGCACCCTGTATATAGCTCCATTAACACATTATAATATTTTATTTTAATTATTTTAGTTGCCTTTAGTTACTATGTATTTTTCACCACTGTAACATTATAATGTCTGAAAATATTACAGGATCTTCTACATGTTAGCACTGGATATTTTAGGGAATCAGGAAACAAAATGATCAAAATGTCAATTTGTTAATTTATAGTAATAGAATTTTCAAGCAGATCTGGTATCCATACTGGGCTGACAAGGACAAGTTTCTTCTCTGAAGGAAACTATACAAAAAATTAAATTATTCTAAATATATTTCTCTGTATTTATGGACTCGGAACATGTTACATTATTTGAACATTTGATGGCACAGTGTCATGTTCGTGTGTCCTCACAATTCCAGAACACACATATACTTGTTTCTACCCCTATTCCCAGATGACTACAATCATTGAGACTGGACTCCCCTTCTAACAGAGCTTGTTTAGAATTGCCCTGCCAGCTCTTCCTTTTCTATTGCTTGCTTTTCTGTTATTTGATGCAATCCCCTCTCTTCATTGACAAATTATGCTTTAATTCTAATGGTAATACAAAGTAATCAAACACTAGATGTTACTCTCTGAGCCATGTTCTACTCTTCTAAATTCTATATGCAGTAATATTCTCCAAGTTGGGACAGTATATTTTGATATACTTTACAATTTATATAGCACCCACCACAACATTATAACTCAGTGAATAGCAAACAATGGCATAGCCCAAATATTTTTGGTTATAAGTCTGTTGATTGCTAGAGAAACATAATTCAGTTTTGTTTAGAGTTTGAGCCTTGTTGGGCTATGTTGGAAGACTTAAATATTTTATTTGGATACTATTTTGTGTGCCTGGGAGTGTTCACCACAGCAGGTGTTTCCTAAACAGATGCTGAAGCCTTTGAAATTAATAAGCAGCATCTTGTCAAACATGCCTCCTGCTTTACACTGTCAGAGCTGTAGAGAATTGGCTTTATCTGCCAACAGAGTTTTCGGTTGGCAGTGACTCAGCCCTGGCATGCTTCAGCTACAATGTTTACTGAGCCAGGTGACTTTACTAATGTATTAGAATGTTGAGTTTTAAAAATTTTTCAAATGCCTCAAGCATTAAAAAAGCAAAAATATCTTTTGGCCATTGGTAAGATAAAAAATATTTTTCATTTCTTTTTATAAAGAGTCAAGATTAAGGACAATGTCATTAGTTGGGTCACAGAACTGGAAGGCATGGTTGCTCTGTTATTTCTTTTTTAGGATCTTCCTCTCTTATTTCCTATGTCTGATACAATAAGATTGGGCCTAATGGCTTTCTGTTTTGGTGAAAAGCATAGGGGAACCTGGAGCAGGTTAAAAGGATAGAATACTTGAAGTGAATAACTTCAGTATTGGTTCTAGGCCATTGAGTTTGTCTTTCTCAATCTAATATTCACATACACAGTGACAAGATTTAGAAATTAGAGGAGCTGCTCAAATTTAGGATTTGGGATGCTACTCAAAGAGCCAAAGCTGAAAGGACAGGGGTCTTCATTCAACATTGTCCATCCTACTCCCCTGGGAGTAGGCTATAACCCTGGATTCTGGGCAGACTGTGGGCAACTGGGCTCCTCTCCAACAGCATCTCATAACAAACCATATAAGAGTTCACTGAAAACTTCTCCGATGTGTATTATCCTGCCATTTTATTTCAGATTACAGACAAAATCTTGAGAGTTGTGTGAGCCCCAGGCTAGCAATAGATGCAATCAGAGACATGTGGAGGGAATAATAGCAGGTAAGGTTAGAGACATGTGTTCTAGGGGGACTTTTAAGAACAGTGTTATGATATACAGAGAATTTTCTCATAGTTTCTATATTTATAGATGTTAATATGATGCCTTCTTTATGTAAGAGAACATGGAGTGTTATGTACTCTAGGTAATAAAAACCTAATTAATCGATCAGTAAGAGTTTACTAAGTACAAAGGAGCAAAGGGGTACAACAATCCATTTTCTTTTATAAAAATGTGCTGAGTATTTTTACTATAGTGTATTAATGTTAATCATTTTAAACATGCAAGTCTACTAATGTTACAGTAGGACCCTTGTTTCTTTATTGTTACTCTCAGAGCAAATATGTTGTCCCTGATTTATTATTAGGGGTGATATTTGGATCTTCTCCCCAAAAGTGAGAGATACTTCATAATTGGATTTATGTAAGTTATTTATTTAAGTCAGCTATGTGACTCTTGAGTCAGATTTCAGTTACTGTTAATGAAAAAAGTGCATGATGTTTGTATTTCCTGAAGCACCTAATGAAATATACTATCCTTATATGGAAAAATGGATGTTGGAAGAAAATAAAATTGTATGTGGAATAACTATAAGTACTTCAAAAATTATTGAGTGTCTATCTATTGGATCTATTATATCAGCAACTATGCTAGTCACATTTATACTAAGGATCTCATTTTTTGGTACTTTAAGACTTTATTTTTTAGAGCAGTTTAGATTTATAGCAGTATTGGGAGGAAGCTACAAAGATTTTCTATATGCCAACTGCCCCCACACATGCATAGCCTCCTTCATTATGAACATCCCCCACCAGATGGGATATTTCCTACAATTTATGAGCCTGCATTGATACATCTTTACAACCCAAAGTCCATAGTTTTCATTATGGTTCACTCTCAATGTTACGTATTCTATGGGCTCAGAAAAATATATAATGGCATGTATCTATTATTACAATATCATACAAAGTATTTTCATTGCATTAAAAATCATCTGCACTCTGCCCTGGCTGGTGTAGCTCAGTGGATTGAACATGGACCTGTAAACCAAATCGTCACCAGTTCAGTTCCCAGTCAGGGCACATGCCTGGGTTGCAGGCCAGGTCCCCAGTCAGGGATGCATGAGAGGCAACCACATTTTGATGTTTCTCTCCCTCTCTCCTTTCCTTCTCCTCTGGGAATAAATAAAATCTTTTTAAAAATCCTCTGCATTCCACCTATTAATCCCAAACCCCTCTGACTCAACCCCTGACAACCACTGTCTCCATAATTGTAACTTTTCCAGAATGTATCATAATTGAAATCATACAGTGAAGCCTTTTCAGATTGGCTTCTTTCACTTAGTAATATGCATTTTGGGTTCCTCCATGTTTTCTCATGGACTGATAGCTCATTTCCTTTTAACACTGAATACTACTCCATTTTATAGATGTATCACAGTTTATTTACCCACTCACCTATTGAAAGACTTCTTGGTTAATTCCGGATTTTGGCAACTATGAATAAGTTGCTATAACATCCATGTACAGTTTTTTTTTTATGGATATGTTTTCAGTTCCTTTGGATAAATACCAAGAAGCATGACTGCTGAATTTTTACCTGCATCCATCCAGTAAGAAGACATGCTACCTACATTCCCAGAAAGACAATTGAGACTTAACAACTGAAGCTAGATGGGAACCCACCTCTGTTTCATCCTGAAATTAGTGCTGTTTGGACCACAGCACACGTGACTTCCTGGAGTAGGCAAAGTTTAAGACCAATTTACCCATTAGGTACAGTGAAAGCACAGCTTAGGGCTCACACTACTTTTTGGGAACCATGAAATGTTTCAATTACCTTCAAAATTAAAAGAAAAAAATGAATAGAAACTAGTCTGGATTACATTTATCTCTTTATCAGCAGAGTAATAAAATAAAGTTTCTAATATTTCCTATAAATGAAGGGGCTCACAAGGCAAAAATACCTAGGACCTGCAGAAGTCACAATGTCAATTTTGGGATAATGAAAAATTAACTTGCCTCTAAATATGTTTCCACCAACTTTGTGATAGCATTGCCTGCCCTCCACAATTCAGCAACGAAGATGAATCTTCTCTAACAGTTGCTGTTAAAGAGCACCTGATACCTGGTTCCGCTCTAAACACATATTGACAAACTGAAGTCAGGAAAGCAGAGAGGAGCTGAGATGTAAGAGGGGCACATTTCTGTGAGAGGGCAGTACGGGAAGCATGCTAGGGACACAAATGGGTGGTCAGATAGCCTGAGGCTGCATGGCAGTACCCATGTTTGATTTCAACAAACGTCCATATATATTTTTTTTTTGGACTTTTGATTCCAGTTACCTTGACTAGAGATATTATAAAACAACAGTTACTCAATACCTATGTTCACATACCATAAAATGGTCATCATAACATGTTTGATTTTAAATAGACTTCCATATCTCAGGTCATTATTAATGCACTGAGATAATCTTCTACTACACAGTTTTAGGGGAAGAACAATTCTAATTGGAATATGGATACATAAAAAATCAAGGGGGCACAAAGTAGTATTTGCATGAATTTTAAATCTCATTTTTTCTTTTAAATTGAGCATCCTTATTCAACAATTTTGGTGAAACTCTAGGATTCCAGTTGTGGCTGTCAAATTGTATTAGCTATGCAGGCAGTTCTGCCTAGGAGCTGTCTAGCCCAGGGCTGACCATGAGACATGGCTGTGTCACACAGTAATTTTGGATGACAGCTTATCCTGAGCTCATGCAAGTCTGGGAGGCAACTATAAAACCAGAGGTCATTAACGCTGCATTAGATTACATAACATAATATAGCACAAATTACATACACACACAGTGGGGTTTTGATTTCTATGAAAGAAATGCTGCTTTGTTTCCAAACTAAGTGACTTCTAAACTAAATTTCTAAAGTCTCTTGTGAATTTATAACTAATATTCTGAGATGTGTATACATATAAAATGTAAGGAATATATACATTATCTTTTATTGTTTTGTTTTCATCTCTCCAATGTATTACTTCTGCTATTAATTTGTTCTAGGAAGTAATGTCCTGTAGTGTGGGGAATGATGTATATATTTCAGACATGGAAATTTTTGTGCCATTTCATCCAAAAATATACAGATTTAAAATCCAAATCTTTCTATTTGAGTATTACAAATAGAATTGATAGAAGAATTTTCAATTTTGAAAGAGGACACACCAAAATATAGTTTGGGGCATAGCCCAGAGAAATTATTATAAAAAACATTTTGAAGTAGTTAATTTTGTCTGATTTGAGTGCTAGATGGTCAAGTCAGCATGCTTCCATGTCATATGCTTTCCTCAGAGCTATTTTTGATTTGCACAAATGTTAGATGGTTAGAGAATAAACTTAAAAGATGCTTTTTTGTGGTTGGTGAGGGTGTTGGTGGTGCTCCGTGAAACTGAATTCCAGCTCACCCTTTGTTTTTACTCTCCTCTCTCAGGCTGGTTTGCCCTCATGAGTCTTCACCCAGAGCTCACTCAGGTGTGTGGCTGCAGATGCAAGGCCTTGTCAGTTTACCAGTTTAGTGACCCACAAAATTAGAGAACACAGGCTTTTTTGCTAGGTAAAGAGTGTTAAAATTGTAATTATGATGAATGAAGTGCCATAGATTTCTCTGGCGACTGCTGTCTGGTGTCAATGACTGGGAATTAAAAGGTTGATTTTCCCTCCTGTCATGCAGCTTTTCCTGATCTGCTTTTCTGAGGTGTGGACTCACCTATTAAAGTAAGGCTTTTCAAACCTTCCATTAATGAGAAAATATATCCGTCCCCCCACCCCTCAAATAAAACTCCTCGAGTTAGCACACCATTCTGTAAAGAGTCAGGGAAATCAACAGTCCCTTTTAGTTCTTCTATGTTTAATATTAAATATCAGAAATGGACTTAAAGGTAAGCTTGTATAAAAATAGAATGTTCTACATCTGTGCCAAGATGTGCAGCCTGGTAGGCTGTGGTGATTTACTGGGTACAAAGAGGCGTGAGGAAAAGAGGAAGGATGGCCAGATGAAGCTCTGAATTTATACACTCTTCTGACCAGGTGACTTCTACAAAATCTAAGTAAGCACAGGAACCCAGTGAATCTGTACTTTGCCCTTTTGTTTTTCACTTTGAGAATAACACAGTGGGGACCCAGGCAAAGATTGTTTACATAAACCACAGAGAATAACCCACTGACCTAAGGGTTATTATTTGTAATATTAGCAGTTTAGCCACTTTAATTATTCAAGTTCACCAGTAGCTTGGATTCACGCAGAGTTCACACTTAGTTCATACTTAGCATGCAGAAGTGAAACCACCATAGCGATAAAGAGGAAGGTTACCTGTGCCCTAGGTAGGGCTTGCAAAGCCTGAGTGATGTTGACACCAGCCCTGACATTGCCAAGAACTAGCATGATCCTTGTTCCAGTTAAACCATTTTATCTAAGTTTTCTTGTCTGTGCACTGTGAATAATAAGGATGCCATGAGGACTAAATCATGTAACCGACATAAAGTTTCTACCAATATCCCTGACATATAAAAATTGCTCAAAAAACAACACCTTAAGAAGAGGATGAGGTGGGCAGGGGAGAAAGGCAGTAATACTAAAAATGTAGCTGAAATTGAGCAAGTTTAGATTTTACATAATTTAAGAGACTTGTAACATAATTAGGAGCACAAGACAATTAGATGACTGTTGAAAAGAAAGCTGTTTTGTTTTGCTCTATTTTTTAAGGAAAGAGTGCTCTACAACATGAATTGAGTTAGAATTGAGGGGGATTGATGTAGCTAAAAATGATCCACTCCTGAGTAAAAAGTTTGAGTGGTGAATGCCTGAGTATATTTACCACTTACTGAGTTCAGGGACTTTAACTTGCTGAGAACAGGGACTTTAACTTGCTTCCTTTTCTGCCACCTCCCTTGCACTCACAGTGGCACCCAATACACAGGGACTGCTCATCTGAATGTGTGTGTGGTGTGTGCGAGTGCATGTTGAGAAAGAACAGGACATTCCCTTCGGTCTGTGGGTACTGTATGTCCTAACAGCTTTTTAAAATTCCAAGGAAAAAATAGAGTAGGGAAAGTAATTTTGGCCCTTGGTCAAAGTAAGAATTTTGGCAGACTGTGGTTGGGGAACAAAATGATTAGCCCCAAATGTTATCGAATATAATTTGTGGTTGGTAACTGATCTAGGACCCCTGTCTCAGTGAGTCAAAACAAACTCAGCTCCTTTGAATTCAGACATGGTGAGGTACAAATGAAGTTTTCTTCCATCGTTTGTCCTTCACTGTTTTCAGCTTCTTTCAATACTCTGTGTTATATACACTTTTATATTTCATACCATTTTTACTATAAGTTATATTTTTGAAATCTTTTGATGCTGTTATATAAAGATCTAGGCTACTTATGTTGCCTCGATACAGTGTTCCTTATGCATACTTAGTACATTTAATTCAACTATTTTATTGTAGATGGAAATTTGTTTGTTCCCAATTCTTGACAACAAAACCAACTTTACTCATATTCTCTTATATTCTGATACCTGTAGTAGATGTACAAGAGCAAAAGTTAGCAAATGTTATTTTCCAAATCCATTTGACTCTGAATTTTTTTCTGGGTATCCTGTGGAAATAGTGTTATATAGATTATATTTTGAGGGAAAAAAGACTAGAGAAATAACATAGGGGTTAAATATATATTTTCACTTTCTAAAAGAATAAGATCAATATAATATATCCAACAAACAAATGATAAATCCAAAATCACAAGGTATTAGGAGCAATAATATCACTTTATATACATGCAAATAAAACCTAGCAGATAGTGACTTCATTGTTGTGTAGAATATAGTATAGAATATTTCAGATATAGATAAAAGTAACAACTGCAAAAAAAATGAATATCAGACATGTTATATATTAAGCAAATTTTAATAATGTCACTCAGAAAAACAAATAGCTCTACTTAATTATATCTTTTAAAAATTGCTTTGGGCCCTGGCTGGTGTAGCTCAGTGGATTGAGTGTGGGCTGGGAACCAAAGGGTCGCCAGTTCAATTCCGAGTCAGGGCACATGCCTGGGTTGCAGGCCAGGTCCCCAGTAGGGGGTGAGCGAGAGGCAACCACACATTGGTATTTCTCTCCTCTTTCTCCTTCTCTTCCCTTCTCTCTAAAAATGAATAAATAAAATATTTAAAAAATAAAATAAAAATTGCTTTGGCCTTAAAATAAAAAAGTTTAAGGAAAGTGAACCATTCACTAATTGTTAAAACAAAGCTTTTTTGAGTGTATATAATTTTTCAGGAACTATTTAATGTCCTGAGGATGTAAAAATAAATAAGATAGCAACCTTGCCTTAAAGAATTATAATGTTTACTGGGAGGACATTAACACATAACTCAGTTTAAATAAAAACAATAGCATGAGTGCACTGCTAGATTTTGAACAAGGATTATAGAGTATTAACAAGCTAAGCTGGTGCTTTAAGAATAAATTAAGCAGGGTGGATGATGGGTAAGAGTATTCTAGGTACAGAAAATAGTATGTGAAAGAAAATGAAATCAAGAGGTGAAAAAATGCAAAGGGGGAAAATAGAAACAGGAAGAAAACTCTCTGGTAGAAGCAGAAGATATACCTTTTAAGAAAGAGGTTTTAGAGGGTCAGTGTATCAATGGTGTTTTTAAACATATAATATTACTCTGGGTGCAGTACTTTGGTGATGAGTTTTGGCTGCTTGTTGGTGATGGAAATCCCTAATGTGTCTCAAATGTGAATTATGAAAGCTCTTTAGGGTCAAGTGCAACAACCATGTCTAAGTTATCTCTATATCTTCAGCACCTAGCAAGGCTCTGGTATGTAGTAGGTGCTTAATAAATATTATATGGGTGGATGGGTAGTAGAGGAATGATCAATTTATATAATTTGTGCAGTTAAGGAATTTCATGATTTTTCATTTTCAGCAAGAAGGAGACAGTGTTTCAGGAATTAAAGAGTTTGGGAATAGGGTGGATTATTTGTAACTGTGTGACCTTGAGTGATTTATTCATCCATGCTAAGTTTCAGTATCCTTATCTTCAAAATAAGAAAGAGATTAAGTAATTCATATAAAATGCTAAGCTTAGGGCAGCTGTACCATCGATTGTGCCAAGCTTTGGGGAAATAACTTCAGTAGGCCTCAATGAGATTAAAAAATAAAATGTATATTCTTAGAGCAGTTTTAAGTTCGCAACAAAAGTGAAAGGCAGGTACAAAGCCTTTTAGATGGGGGTACCCTGTGACCATACATGCATAGCCTCCCTCATTAAAATCATTCCCCATCGGAGTGGTACATTTCTAATAGTTGATGAATACATTGAGACATCATCACCCGGAGTCCATAGTTTATATCATGTTTCACTCTTGGTGTTGTACATTCTATCTGTTTTAAAAATGTATAATGACTGGATGTGTCATGATATCATACAGAGTATTCCACTGTCCTAAAATCTTCTGTGCTTGGTCTGCTTATCGCTGTACCACCCCACCCCCCCCCCACCCCACAGCATTCTTGGCAACTGTTGAGCTTTTTGCTGTCTTTGTATTTCCAATTTTTTTTCAGAATGTCATATAGTTGGAATCATACAGAATGTAGTCTTTTTCAGTGTGGTTGCTTTCACTTAGCAATATGCATTTAAGGTCCTTCCATGTTTCTTTCCTGTCTGGATAGCTCATTTCTTTTTAGAACTGAATAATCTTCCTTCCGGTGGATATGTTACAGAACAGACCTGGCGTGGGGGGTGTACGATATACTATTACCAAAAGGACCCTCCCTTTTTCTCTGGGGGTTCCTCTCCTGTACTAGGTTTACTTTGCCTACCACCAGAGGAAAGATGTCTCTCAATGCCAGAGGTTGGTGAAAAGGAAAGGAATTATTTATTTAAAAGTTCTACAGACTTAGAGTAATGACTTAATGTCTTCGTTAAAATACTAAAGTTCTTTAGAAGAGCCACAAATCCACACAGTCTTTCCCTCTCACTTTTGCCCAGTCTAGGGTACTGAGTCTCAGGAAAGGAAGTAGAAGTCCATGATTCAGGCTTCTGGCACCATCAGCTGTGTCACCACCAGGATCCCCAGTTAATCCAAAATCATGTGGCATCTTCTCATGGCCCATCAGCAAGAGTCCTTTCACCCCTTTTCTTCCAGGCAAAGTCTCTCCTGCTTCCTAAGTCATGTGGCAAAAGGGAGCATCCCAAACTTGCCTGGCAGTCCTAACTCTCACCCAAGCCACATGATCCCAACCTCTGCCTAAGTTTCATGGTCTCAACCTACTCCGCCAAAGCTGTGTGGTCCTCTCCTGGTATGGATACTATGCCTGGGTTTAAATCCCCAAGTGGATCTCCCTCTGCAGCCCCAATTCCGACCCCTCCCACAATCAGTTACAGCTGACAGCATTCCCCTGTTTATCCAGTTTTACGGGGCTGCCAAAGTAAGTCCGGGCAGTCATGGCCCCATGGTGTGGAGCCAATCATCTTCAAGCTCTCACACAGGAGCTATAACCAGAGGAAGTTGCTTCCCAGTTACATCCTGGGTTGAAGTCACTCCCATCCCCCTGGCTCAAAGCATGGCTACAGCTATTTAACATATGCATGAAACCAGTTAAAGACTATAGATATGTTAAATGACCATGCCAGAGGTTAGCTGCAAAGCTGTTACTAGGCAAAACAACTCTCAAGGACCCTGTTCCATGTGTCCCATCCCCCAGCTCAGACTGGTAGGGGTAAGGATATCATATATATATATATATTTTTTCTAATATTTCCTGGATACCCTGAGCTCTGGACCCCATTACAAATCCCCTTTTGGGGTCCCCCCTTTGGCTGCACCCTGTTACAGATATAGCATGGTTTATTTATTTGTTTACTGAGTGAAGGACACCTTGATTGCTTCCACGTTTGGGCAATTATGAGAAAATCTGCCATAAACAGCCATGTGAAGGTTTTTGTGTAAATATTTCTCAACTCTTTGCGGTAAATACCAATGAGTAAGACTGCTGGATTATATGGTAAGAGTATATAGTAGTTTTTTTGTTTGTTTTATGTTATGTTTTTCAGGGTTTTTTTATTAGAATTAATTAGATAATCAATATAAATTGCTTCACAGAGTGCCTGATGTATTGTAAGGGCTCGGTAAATGTTAATTATATTTGCTGTTATTATCTCATGAAAGATGATATAAAACTTGTTATTTACAGTAAGATTGGAAAGTAGGTACAGAAAAGAGAAATGTCAGAGGAAAAGTGTAAAATAATTTGATATATAACTCCGGGTGAGGTATCCGCATCTATTGCAGTCCCAGAGATGCAACACATTCTTGTCTGATACTTGTTTCTCAGCATGAAAAGAATACCCTGTGTTGGGCCTCCTAGTTTCCCACTTTCACTTTGGACTAATTAAGAAAGATTATGCAAGGTAATTATAAGTAATGGTTTCTAATTCTTCAGATAATAAAAGAAGAGTATTGCTAAATGTGCTATAAATCCAAATCATATAAACCTAATCAACAATTAAGGTTGAAATGGTACAGAGGAAAAACTGTAGACAGTCTGGAGAACCATGTTCACAGCCTAACTCACTCTGTGGCTTGCTTGGGAACTTGGACTTAATTCTTACTAATTC
Organism: Anoura caudifer; assembly: GCA_004027475.1. Classification (NCBI taxonomy): domain Eukaryota; kingdom Metazoa; phylum Chordata; class Mammalia; order Chiroptera; family Phyllostomidae; genus Anoura; species Anoura caudifer. Next base: position 46,460 of record PVKU01007517.1, read on the forward strand.
GGTTTGCTCCCCATAAGGTGGGAGTGAGACTCCCTCATGGTTATTTACATAGCAAGATGAGATAATGAACGTGAAAGTAATGCCTGAAATTTGCAAGAAGTCCATAACTGTAAGTCTTATTTTAATACATAGAGTCACTGAATAGCTTGATCATAATCAGTGCCATAATAATTAATAAAAAATGCAAAGTCATTTGGCCCTGGTAGCATCTTGACTAATTTCTGTCAAGCAGTTCATTTCTTACAATGGATGAATCTATGTGGACACACCATCACTCAGTTTTGAATACCTAATTGCACTTACAGAGTTACATTTTCTCTTATTGTCTGTGCATAAAAGCATTTTTCTCTAACATAGAGAGTTTGATAATAGAAATACATAGAAAAAAACAACAACAAAAAAACCCCACATTATTTCACCAACAGGAAATACCCAATTCTTTTTCATTTTTTATCTTTCTGTCCATAGCTAGCTAAATATCCATAAAGATCAACCCAGATATATGTTTCTTAAAATTGGTATGTTAAGTATACATATTTATGTTTCATCTTATAATATTCATAATATTGGTTTACATTTTAGTGACTATGTTAATAATACACAATACAACATCTTTGTCAATTTCCTCTTTTTCTCTATCAAAACTATGTGATTTATCTAAGGCTTCATTTTTATGGAAATGTTTATTGTTTTCTATTTGTTTATTTCTATGCTAAACTTAAATAATATATCAGGGAATATCAATAGTGTTTAAGCTGGCAGTGATTAAGGAAGAAAACCCTTATCTGTGATGCCAGCAATGGACTCTCTCATCAGGATTCTAAGCTCTAAGTCTATTCTGAGGCCTTTGAAGTACTCATTTAGGCTGAAGCCACTCAGAGAAATTCAGCAAAATAAGTGGTTTGAAGCAAACAAAAAATATAAAGCCTCAACTTTTCCCAACCTTGCATAATCATCATATTCATTTACTTTGTACTAAATTTGCTATTGTGGAAGTTAGGTTAACCAAACCTGTCTCCCCCATTTTGGTTTTTTTATTTTTTATCTCCTGACAGTGGCTTCTCAGCCTGCAGTTGAGTTTTCCCAAATACTTAAATATTTGATGAGCATCAGTTTTATTACTAAGGATCACTCTAAATGATTTAATGATAATATGGATCTGTTTATTATTTTCAAAAATATTTTAAGATAATACTTGCTTATGAGAGTAGCAGAATAGTCAAATTATGTTTCTTGATCTTCTTTTAAAGGACTTTTTATTGTTTCTAAACTCTGCCTAGTGGTAAAATTACCCATATCATATACACAGTGGGGAAAAAGTAGATGTAGAGTTGTTTGTTTGTAAAACAACACAATAATGAATCAATCACACATGAATAAACTCTGTGGTTTCATACTCACAACTGTAAAGCTGCTTTTGCCTCATCCTGTAACATCTGACCTCATCTGGGAAAGGAAAGCCATTGAAGATTTCCCCAAAGTGTCATATCTCACACAGAGGAATACTCCAAAACTTCAATTTTTTATAACAATATGACCTGTTTATATTGATTGAAAATAAGTACTAATTGAAAACTCATTACATCTTAGAAATTGAGAGTATAGTAATGAAGTCAGACAAAGTCCCATTTCACATGAAGTTTACATTTCAGAAGGAAAGGTATGCATAAATTAAAAGACTATTGGATAATGTTACCAAGTCTTATGTCCATTTATTGTTTTGTAAGAGGTACATTCTCTTCATGTGCTTCACAAATAAATGAAATTCTTCATCTCAGTAGCACTTTCAGTAAGATTTTTTTGTTTGGAGTTGTTGGTATTTATTGTTTGTTTGCTTGTTTGTTTAATAATCTAGTATATATAGTCAGGGCACTGCTGTACAGAAATAAAAGTGTAAGATTTGTTGAGTGGTTAACATAATTAGACAAATTCAAATTATTCTATATTATTAACACGCTACACTAATATTGTTTAGTATGATATACCTGATACATTTTGAAATAATTTTTATCCATTCATCTAAATAGCATATTATAATAAAATGTGTATGTTAAATATTATAGATTAGCATTTTTTGAACATTAGAATCAAGTTAATTTAATAACAGCAATATATATATGTATACAGCCAGGCAATTGAGTCATTGTTTTTCATTCTTTACATTTACATTTAGCTTTTAATTTTTTTAATTTCTGCTGGAATACATTTCTTATATCTAAAGTGTGTCTTCAAATATTTTTATTCCCCTTCAGGAATTTGCTGCACTGACAAAAGAATTAAATGCCTGTAGGGAACAACTTCTAGAAAAGGAAGAAGAAATTTCTGAACTTAAAGCTGAAAGAAACAATACAAGAGTAAGTATAAAACTACCTCTGCTTGAAATTGATTCCATATATAGTTCTGTGCCTTATCTCTTGTATGTGAATAAAAATAAATATTCAAAAACTTCAGGAAGACTTTAAGCAGACATCACTTAAAGTCTGTTGCTTAAAGTAAAGGACAATATACTACAAAACTCAAAACAAGAAGACAGGAATCCTAAATTATAGTCTTGGCTACTAAATCACTAAGTTGCCTTAGAAAATGTTCTTATTCCTTTCGGCCTTTGCTTTTTTCAGTTTTAAAAGGAAAGGCTAGATTTCAATACAGAATTTCAAACTTTCAAATAGTTGTACTGGTGTGGGAGACCTATCCCCCACGGTTGGAGATGGGCCACGTGGGAGGTTCAAGAGAGGAGTCGGAGTTTTGGTTATGAGGTACTAGGAGGGTGTGTTGTGCCGTTGATGCTCCCCTTCCCCAGCAAAGTATTTATTTTTAAAAAAAATTAAGTGTTAAAATGTAAAACCACTGGAGCAGAAATCTCCTAGGTAAAGGAGGCATATCTTTTCTGTTTTCAGAAGATTGTTGTGGAGACTTACATTTTTGGTATTTTGATTTTATGGAACTGATGAAATTTACTATATTCTGCCCTTGGAAACCCACATGTTGTTTCAGTCTCATGACATTTAACATTAACGTTTAGAATTTGATCAATTATGCTGTATTTTCTAGTTATGAAGTCACTAAATTTCATAAAATGTATAAATTGCCATAGTACCCATAAATGAGTGCCATTTTTGTACTAAAGAACATTGAGAACAACCACTTTGGGGTGGATAGAGTTAAATTTTACATGAAGTAGGAGAAACATATTTTAATGTTAGAGCTCTAACAAACGCATGCTGAGAAAATACTATATAGTTGATGTATTCGTTCATTTTATGCTTGGTCTTGGAGAGCAATATACACAAGACCGCTTCACCAACAGACAGCTTGTGCTTCTAATGAGAGGTGCCATCACTTGAACAATGAATACATGATCCAGTCCAGTCTATCTCCTTATTCATCAGGGGCTCATTTCATGGCAAAGAGAATTCATTCAGTGTGCACACAGGAATCAGTTTTCATTGAGACTTTGATGAACCCATTTGTGGGAGATGTTATAATCATCCCCATTTCACGCATGGGCAGCTGAGCTTGGAAAAGGGCAAATAACTAGCTGGAAGTTCTGCCATAATTAATAGCAGAGAAAGGATTTGAAACTGAGGCAGAATAACTCCACAGCCCAGACCCCTAGCTCTAAGCCTACCAACACAATTATTCAAGTTAAATGCATGAAAACAACTCCAAGATTTAGTACAAATTAGAGAAGACATTGTGTAAGTGTAGACCAATGCAGTACAGTGTCATTTTTTCTTGATTGTGACTAATTTCAGAGAACTAGGAGATTTGGGGACAGCATCCACACAGATTTTTTCATCAGATTACATTCCAAGAGATGCAAAAGTACATGTGGCTATTGTACCTGCAAAGGAACCTTGGGTAATAAAAGAACTAAGGCAAGCTATATTTAAAATACCTGTTCAGGAGTCAAAGTGAGCAAAATACAAATACTAAGTTCTATTAGGATAACAGAAATTGGTTTTAAACATCATAATAGTTACTTTGAAAGCATGAATAAACCTGGAAAATATTTTTGTTGACATACAATGATATGTTAATTTCAGGTGTACAAAATAGTGATTAGACATTTATGTGCCTTATGAAGTCATCACCACAATCTGTGTAGTACTTGTGTGCCACCATTCACAGTTATTACAATATTAGTGACTATATTCCCTATGCTATGCTACTTTACAGCCCTGTGACTATTTTTATAATTGGTTATTTGTACTTCTTAATCCTCTTTACCTTTTTTGCCCATCTTCTACCTGGAAACCATTTTCCTACCTTCCTTAAAAGCAGTTACATGGAGGATTTTTGTTGCTGATTATGTGAAGAAGATGTGTGGAACTTTCCTTATTCAAAGCATCAATTGTAGGACAACTGCCTAACTTCTATAACCATCTCTCATCTCCTTCAGCACCCCAAAAATATTCTGAAAAATTAGACATACAGTCTCTCTTCCCCATAATTCCCTATTAAATGTTGCTAAATACAATAGTTTTATACATTTTATATAATACTTTTCTTCTACATGTTGTCTTGTTGCCATAAACACCTACTTTTTGGTCATGGAGAGAAAGCAACAAGCTAGTATTTTCTTCACACACCTGCAGAATATTTGATTGGTGTTAGATTGTGAGAAAGTTTAAAGCAGAATTGCATGTTTTAATTTCCAGAGTTCTCATAAATTGTGACTCTTCTCTTTCTACCTTGAGTAGTTAACATATGGATTGAAATAACACACACACACAAAACAGCCCACAAAGAGAACTTAAAGTGGGTACAGTTATGCATTAATTTTGAATGTCATCAAAAACAATAGATCAGGAGGGCCCTCCTATTTAATATGTGAATGAATTATATCATTCTTCCAAATAGAAAGCAGAAGTTGTAAATGGAGTTGATTGAATAGAGTTTATTTAATGTATCAAATAATAATAATAATTACATAATAGCTAAATTAATTATGTTCAGAGTGTTTTTTAAGTCTTTCCAATGTTTAACTCACTTTATTCTTATGGTAATCCCGCTTTCCCCATTTCACTGATGGGAAAACTAACATAGTAAGTACTGTATTTTTTGTACCATAAGACACACCTAAGTTTTAGAGGAAAATAGGAAAAAAAATTGTAGCAAAGAATATGGTAAAATATTTAATAACATAAATAACATAATATTTCACCAATGTAAAGCTACATTTGGACAATAAGATGCATCCCCTTTCCTCCCAAAATTGGGGTGTGTCTTATAGTCTGAAAAATACAGTAACTTGCCTCAGGCCACATGACTTGTGAGTGACACCAGGGGAATATATTGCTCAGCCTAACCACAAGCTGTGTATTTAAGAAACTACATTCCTATTTCCTGCATCATTCATGAATCATATATGATACAAGGAATTGTGTTTAGGGAAGAGCAAAGTTTTTCTTTTTCTTTTTTGTAATTCATTTCTAATGTGTTCAGTAATTTATTTTTGTATCAGTTATGTGGAAAATAATGTACTAGGTATTTATTGTGATGTCCAAGCTGAAAGTTGTGGGCATTTATCACTTTGTCACTAGATAAACACCTGATTCCCTGCCCTAAAATATGAGTGAATGAAAAAATATATAAGTGAATGAAAGAAATCAAAGGAATCACTGGAGTTGCTCTTAAATCCAGCTGCTTCAAGTAATTAAATTGAGGACATCCAAATAAAATCATCTTAGTGTTATTCTTTTTTTTAAATATTTTATTTATTTATCTTTAGAGGGGAAGGGAAGGAGAGAGGGAGAGAAATATCAATGTGCGGTTGCCTCTCATGCGTCCCCTGCCAGGAACTGGCCTTCAACGCAGGCATGTGCCCTGACGAGGAATCGAACCATGATCCCTTGGTTCGGAGGCCCGCGCTCAATCCACTGAGCTACACCAGCCAGGGCTTAGTGTTATTCTTGATTGTACAAAAATTATAGTGGGTATTTACATAAACATTTAAACAAGCTTTATTATTTAATATTTCCACATAATAAAATGTAGAAAAAGTGATTAAACAAAATGTGTTATTCCTAAAACTTCTCAGACCATACTTAGACAAGTTATATTTACAGAAAATAACTTATTCCAGCTATTATTTCAACTTATTCAAATTGATTACTAAAATTTAGCAAGTTTTTTTATCAGAATTATTTGAATTAATCAAAAGGTGAAGGAAAATAAAAAATGTTAACATAGTTACTATCTTTTAATATCAGAGTGGAAAATCTTTGTTGCTTTGCAACTGTTTCAGTTGTTTTTGTGGCTGAAGATCAAAAGATGGTTATATTGACAATGTTTAAGAACATAACTATTGCATAACTTTGAAAAATAAGTTATGATTTCAAGAGTTGGTTAGAAACAATATGGCTGTAATTTCATCTCATGGGTCACAAACTTAAAGAATTAATTGTTGTTAATTCAAAATAAAGGCTTAATTCAAATGCTATTTTACAATGCCCTTGCTTTCATTTTGATCTAAAGGAGTTATATAAATGTTCAAAGACACTTGCCATTACTAAAGAAAAGCTTCTCATTCTTGACAACCTGTTGACCTAAGTTAATAAACTTCCTCCAAATACATTTCCTCAATGTGTAGAGAACACAATCCAATTGAGGGGGATAAAAAAGACCCTAGCAGTGAGAACCAGGTAAAGATACATGTGTACGCATACATGAATGCATGTATACATATTTGTGAATGTACTATAATGGTATAAAATAAATATACTAGTGAATAAGAGAGAAATATGCCCTCCCCAAAGCATTGAGACTTCAATGTAGGACTCAAACATGTACCTAAGAAACATAGGGGACTGTAAACAGTATTCAATATTAAAGCATGTTGAGTGGCCTGAGCATGAAAGGGACTAGTTTGAAGTTTTGTTTTTTTTTTTCAGATGTTAATGTTGAGTTATATGACTAGATTATAGAAGCCAAATTGGTCTATGGGAAAGAATGTATTTCTACTTGAATGCTATTTGTGATTGAAAATAACTGTGCACAAGGTTATGTCAAATTCAGATTTAATAGGAAGATGTAAAGTTTTTTAAGTATATTTTATTGATTATGCTATTACAGTTTTCCCAATTTTTTTCTCCTCTTTCTCTCCCTCTGTCCTGCACCCCACAGCTCTCCAGCAATCCCCTCTCCCCTCTTAGATCATGTCCATGGGTTGTACATATAAGTTCTTTGGCTTTTCTGATTAGTTTTAGAAATTTTGTTCAACCAGCCAAGATGGCAGCATAGGTAGATACACTTTGCCTCCTCACACAACCAAAAGAAGGACAACAACAAATTTAAAAACAAAAAAAACTAGAACTGACAGAAAATTATGCTGTATTGAACTCTGACAATGAAGGAGTTAAAGAAGAAACACTCATAAAGACTGGTAGGAGGGGCAGAGATGGGAAACCAGGGCAAAGAGGACAAGTGGCTAGGTAGCAGCTGGAGGACCAGGTGGTCCCACGTTTGTGTGTGGAAAAATCAGGAGGAATAACTGGGGAGCGACACAGACAGTGGAACCCAGGGTTCCAGTGTGGGGGAATAAAGCCTCAAACCTCTGACTGAAAAATCCTGTGGGGGTTGAGGCAGCAGGAGAAATTGCCAGCCTCACAGGAGAGTTTGTTGGAGAGACCCACAGGGTCCTAGAACGTACACAAACCCACCCATCTGGGAATCAGCACCTAAAGGGCACAAATTGCTTGTGGGTGGAGGAAGTGACTGAAAGCTGCCCAGAGCTCAGCAAGAGGCTTTGCTGCCTCTCAGACTCCTCTCCCACATACAGCGTCACAATGCAGTGAGGTGGGTTGCCCCACCCTGGTGAACACCCTTATCATGTCACAGGCACACCGAGGCAAAAAGAATGGCCCAAATGAAAGAACAGATCAAAGCTCCAGAAAAAGAACTAAGCAACAAAGAGACAGCCAACCTATCAGGTGCAGAGTCCAAAACACTGATAATCAGGATGCTCACAGAAATGATTGAGTATGGTCAAAAAATAGAGGAAGAAGTGAAGGCTATGCAAAATGAAATAAATGAAGAAAAGTCATGGTTTCCTTTCACCAAGAGTGAAGGGAAGGAAACCAGGACTCAAATCAACAGTTTGGAGCAGAAGGAAGAAAGAAGCATTCAGCTGGAACAGAATGAAGAAACAAGAATTCGAAAAAAATGAGGAGAGGCTTAGAGACCTCTGGGACAACTTTAAATGTTCCAGTATCTAAATCATAGGGGTGCCAGCAGGAGAAGAGGAAGAGGAAGAAATTGAAAATTTATTTGAAAAAAATAATGAAGGAGAACTTCCCCAATCTGACAAAAGAAATAGATGACTAGGAAGTCCAAGAAGCTCAGAGAGTCCCAAAGAAGGTGGACCCAAGGAGGAGCACACCAAGGCACATCATCATTACATTAGCCAAGATTAAAATTAAGGAGAGAATTCTAGAAGCAGCAAGGGATAAGGGCACAGTCACCTACAAAGGAGTTCCCATCAGACTATCAGCTGATTTCTCAAAAGAAACCTTATAGGCAAGAAGGGCCTGGAAGGAAGTATTCAAAATCATGAAAGGCAAGGGCCTACATAGAAGATTGCTCTATCCAGCAAAGCTATCATTTAGAATGAAAGGGCAGATAAAGTGCTTTCTAGATAAGGTCAAGTTCAAGGAGTTCATCACCATCAAGCTCTTATATAAAATGTTAAAGGGATTTATCTAAGAAAAAGAAGAAGATCAAAAATATGAACAGTAAAATGATGACAAACTCACAGCTATCAAGAACTGAACCTAAACAAAAATGAAAACAAAAACAAACTAAGCAAACATCTAGAATGGGAACAATTCTAGATGGAACAATCACAATGGGAACAATCACAGAAATGGAGATCTCATGGAGGGTTACCTTATAGAGGGGGAGGGGGAGAATGGGGGAAAAGTACAGGGATAAAAAGTATAATTGGTAGGCATAAAGTACTCAGGGGGAGGTTAAGAACAGTGTAGAAAATGAAGAAGCTAAAGAATTTATATGTATGACCCATGGACATGAACTAAGGGAAGGGTGGTGGGAGAGGATTGCAGGGTAGAGGGGAATAAAGGGGAGAAAAATGGGACAACTGTAATAGCATAATCAATAAAATGCACTTTTAAAAAAGATTATTTTTAAAAAGAAATTTAGTTAAAAAATTTCCAGTGATGCTATATATCTGTAGGCCTGAATGATGATGTATGTTTCTTTGTGTACATACATTGGTGGTGGTCATTTCAAGAGAATTCCAATGTAAAATTACCATGTTTTTCAGACCATAAGATGCACCTATGTTTTACAGGAGGAAAATCAGAAAACAAATTTTGAAGCAAAATATGTAAAATATTTAATAACATAAATAACCTAATATTTTACCAATGTAAATGTAATCAGAACTCAACAGCAGCATTAACAACCATTATTTCTCCCAAATTATTTGGGGGGGTGCATTTTATAGTCGAAAAAATATGGGAATCACCATTCATACATTCCCTGCTATTTTTTGAGTGTACCTCTCCAAGCTTTATTAAAATTTAGACTAAAGTGTAGCTCCCAGAAAAAATACACTTAGCTGATTGTTAGTGTCATCTTAGATGATTTTCTCTTTATTTTTAATTTATTTTCATTTGTAAGCTTAAAAGATGCAGATACCTGCTATAGTAGAATATTTTAAGCCACATGCTCCAGGCTAATTTACATTTCTCATTAAGTTAGATTCTTAAGTACTAAGCTTATATTACATGGAATATTTTCTTAGGTATTGAGGAGTATTCAAGATAAGCTAAATTAACCCTTTAAGAAGTCTGTTTTATATTAATGAAATACATTTGGTTTTGTGTATAGGTGAGAGTTCCAAGTTGCCCATAACAGTACAGCTTAGCTGTTTTCATCAAAATATTAATTAAGGTTTATAAGAAATCTCTAAACTGAGCTTCCACCCACAATCCTAGGACCATATTTCTTGGTCTTGTGAGTGTTTCCTACATCCCCAGTCCCAGTAATATGCAGTCTCTGCTACTACCTGTACCTGCAAAAACCCAGCATGTTTCCTCATCTGACACCTCAGAATGTGTCCTGTGCATGTGGCTCTGATTGGCTGACTCTTAAGTCACATATCTGCCACCTAGTGGCAAACACGACTGAGAAATGTTTCTTGGATCCTATATTACCAGATAATAGCATTCAGGATGAGGGAAATTATTAAATATGCTGGGTATGTTTAAAAAATTGGGGGTAACCACAAATGTCAAGCCTAAACTACAATCCAACTTTTATCACATACTTTTCCGTATTAAACAATAGTAATACTGACATGCATCAACCTAACAAATACTTACTGCATGTCCACAGATGCCAGAAAGTAAGCCAATGTCTAAATACAAATATCAAAATGATCATGACAGAAATGGTACCTACCCTCATGGAGTTTATATATCAGTGAAGAAACAGAAAAAGATTTAGTGAAACTGTTCTTAAGAAATTACACATGATGTTATGAAGAAATAAAGCAAGAGATTAAAATAGAGAAGTACGAAGGCTGGGAAGAGGAGAGACCTACTTTACATAGAGTAGTGAGCAAAAATTTCTTTGAGAGGATAATATTTAAACTGAGATTTAAAAAAATGAGAAAGAGCTGGCCAACTGAGGAGCAAAGGCAGAGAATTCCAGGCAGAGGATTCAGCATGTGCAAAGGCTTGGCATATTGAGGAACCAAAAGTAGGCTGTTGTGGTTACAGCATACTTTGTCAGAAAAAGACAAACACCAAATGATGCTGGAAAAATAAGCAGAGTACAGATTATACAATTCCACACAACCTACATGAAACAGCTTGGATTTAACCAATACAGGCATGCATCCATATAATTGAAGAGGAGAAAAGCATGAATATAATCAGAGGTTCATGAATAAAAGGAAAACTCTTGAAATATTAATAACTGTGTCATCTTCATATAAAATTTCTATTACCATTTTGACCCTTAAATATGACTTCTCTCTACTGATCTATATAAGTTTAAAATCTCAGGTGTTTGTGTTCTTTTGTGCCAATGGTATGGCCAAGTTTTCTGACACTTTGAACAATAATTAGAAACAGTAAATGTAGAGAAATTAACTTACTAAGCACTAAGAAATATGATACTAATAAGTGACACTAAGTGGCATATGTGATACTAGTGGCATTGTAAAAACCAAAAATTTTCATTACAGCCTGGCTGGCATGGCTCAGTTAGCTAGGCATCATCCTGCAAAGTGAAAAGTTGCTGGTTCAATTCCCGGTCAATGTACAAGAGTTGGTGCAGGCCAGGTCCTGGTTGGGGGCATGTGAGAGGCAACTCATCGATGTTTCTCTCACATATCAATGATTCTCTCCTTCTCTTTTTCCCTCCTTTCCCCATCTCTAAAAATAAATAAAATCTTTTCTAAAAAAATGTTTCATTACAATGTAAGCTTTAGGAAAAACTCCTGAAAAAAAAAAAAAGAAAAGAAAATTGTTCTCTTTATTTCTTACCACCCCAGTATCTTATATTTGCTTTTCTTTTTGTTTGAGTAACTTCTGCTTCATTTTGCATAAGCACCACTTGTTAGCCTGTGATTTCACCATCCTTCTGAAAAGCTCTTCTACAAAACAGACTGGTCATGTATTGTTCTTTTGTAGTAACATTTTAATACTGATACCCCATTAGTTTTATTATTACTGTTTTCTTTATATGTATCTTTGTTTTTAGTGGCAGATCTCTTATAAAATAAAACAAAAGTGATATCCCAAGTCACGAAATATTTAAAAGCAAAATTTCTCTGGGAAAGTCAGAACATAGAGTCTGGAACGTAATGGAAACACTATTCACTGGACTTCTATCTATTCCTGGCCTGAATCAGTGACCACTCTGGGTAAATGCAGATTCTAGACTACTCAGTTTAAAAACTATGTGCACTAAAACTAATATAATATGGTATGTCAACCTTAATTGAAAAATAAAAAAGGATGTAAAAATTGTCCTCTAACCTTTTTTTCCCAAAATTACTATTGCAAATGTCAGTTACTGTATTCCAGTTGATTGCATACATTTTTCTATGACATAATTTAAGAATAATTGAACATATAATCATTAGTGATTATCACCATAGTTACTAGAGCAACATGTGATTATGATTATCACTGTAATTGCTATACAACATGTGATTATTTATCATTATAATCACATTTAAAGCCAGGTGATGATTATGCTCATTTCTTTCTATTAAACATTTTTAAATAACCAAATATAAATGAAATTAATTTGGCTTTAAACACTGTTGACAAGATGATCATACATTATATGATGTTTTTTAATAATTTTCATATTGGATCACACATATTATGTTGTGTTCTACTTCTACTGAATTCATACTGAAATGACTACATTTTCTAAATGAGTGCATAAAATTTACATTATATTTTTAAATTCAGTAACTTGTTATATGATTGAAATGAGATTTACTTTTAATGTATTTTATGAACCCTGGTTTAGATACAGGTTTGTACTTCTTTGCTGCTTACCTGTGTTATAATCTGAGGTTATCATTAGATATTATTCAACCTCCAATCTGTTAAGGTTGAGGTCACTTATAAGTAGTAGTGACTTGTATCTATCTATACCATATATATATTTTCTGTTAACCCCACAGCTATTACTGGAGCATTTGGAGTGCCTTGTGTCGCGGCATGAAAGGTCCCTGAGAATGACAGTGGTGAAACGGCAAGCCCAGTCCCCCTCGGGAGTTTCCAGTGAAGTTGAGGTTCTCAAGGCACTGAAATCTTTGTTTGAGCACCACAAGGCCTTGGATGAAAAGGTGCAGTATTGTAAAAGGGTTCTTACAATTTTGTGTCAATTCTACTCCAAAAAAGCTAATTAAAAAACTTTGTCTACTAAATAGAAAAAGGTGGAGTACTGGCAAAAGTTTTCAGCTTAACTGTGTTTTTGCTGAGGATCACAGCAGTTGTGTTCCTCCTCTTCGGCCATGGCACACCTGACTCTTGAAGTCAGTCATCTCAGAGGGACACAGTTGAGTTACAGGAGAATCATTTTTAATAAATGCAACAGGATTATTGTGTGTATCTTGGTAGTATTCATACCTATTTTTTTTTTAATATCACTGAATCTATGGCTTATTGAGTTAGACTTCTGTTATGGTACATTATGGTCCTGTTCCAGAAAGTCAATTGAAATTTAATGTTGTCATCCAGCCTCTCTCTCTCTCTCGCTCTCTCTCTCTCTCTCTCTCTCATTTTCTCTTACACTACCTGTCTCTAAAATGCATGTATATAGATGCCAACATTGGAAACTATTAATTGAGCAATTTAACATATTTTGAGGTATATATTAGAATGAAGCATTTTTTTAGTCTCTAATATCATAGTTATGAATTCACATTTTTAAGTCTCTGCATGTTAGCAGCATAAAGTATTAACAGAAAAACCTGCTTTAGATCTTCTTAAAAACAGCTATAAATTTTTTTCAGTTGTTCCTCAGATATGTTTGGCTGACGTAAATAAGCCAATATGGTGATAATATCCTTTGCAGATTAGTAAGGCTTATGACATGATTTCCATTTTGTAAATTTTAAAGAATGAAAATTTTAAAATTAATACAACTTTAGGACTTTGTAGAGTGGGAATTGGGTCACTTCATTGTAAAACATCTGACAAGCTCTGAGCATTAAAACCCAAAATAGGGATTATTACAAAGTGATAGGTTTTGACATGCAGACACTGTAGCTCTATTTAATATTTATTTGCATGTGTATTTTTATCATTGGTCTTTCAGCTGTTCTCTGAGTAGGGGATTATGTGGAATGTGTACATAATGACAACTATAATTCTATCTTCCATATTATTAAGAGGAAATTATTTTATTTTTCATTTTAGCTATGAGAGGCAACTAGTTTGTAAATAATTTTGAATAAAGCCAAATGAAAATTATATAAAGATCCCTGATAAATATAATATTAACTAATATGGCTTATCAAATAATTATTTAATATACTTAATGTTGTTTTATATTATATCCCCTTTCTTATTACAAAAGTACATTGTTAAGAATTTTCAAGCCTTTATAGAATATCTGTTATTTGTCAAATTCCTTGGCAGGCATTTGGCACATGAAGATAAATAATACATTCTTCTTACAACTGAGGAGTTTATAATTAGTGTTGGACATTCAGATGTCAACAGGTACTGCTAAGAAGGGATGTGTACAACGTGATATGTAGTCACAGAAAAAGTTGTGACTTTTTCTGCTTGAAAAAGTGACAAAAAAGTCAAAAATGTATTCACAGAGGTGACATTCAATCTTGGTATTAAAAATGTGTCAGGGTTTTTTGAGCAGAGAAATAAAGATACTCTAAATAATATGACCAACATATAAAATAACCCAGAGCTATAAGAAGAGCATGGCCTGTTCAGAGATTTAACGTGACTTAAATGAGGAAAGTACTTGAGAATGTGTGGTTTGGGATGCTCCCTAGAAGCACACCACACTATTTAAGTGAGGAATAAATACCTTTATGAAGGAATGAATAAAAAGCAATAAACAGCTTTTAAGAGAAATAACCTGAGGGATGTGAGTACATTTAGGAAGAAAATGGTGGTTGTACAACTTAGTATGTAGAGAAAATTGCTATCAGTTCAGTGAGCATATCATAACTAAAAGAAATATTTTTACTATGTCCCCAGAAGCTGTAACAAGGTGTAATAACTTGCCAGTGGTGCCTTGTATACCAGTGAGTTTAGGAGCAACTGAACTTATTACCAACTAAGTAATGATGAACAGCCTAAAGAAAAACTTTTATGACTTTGGGCTCTGGTGTTGGATGGGCATGTATCACTGGCTTCTCTAAGCATCTTCTTTTGAATGAGGAGAGAATAATAGCACCTACTCATTGAGTTTTCATGTGGATTAGGTATGACCTGACATGCAAAGCTCTTAGCCCATGCTAAGCATATGTCAAATGCACAGTGAATGTTAATGAATATTACTACTAATATGCATGTTTCAATATTGACAAAACTTTCAAACTATGTAAAGATACTGTTATCGCTGATGATTCTCATGCTTGTCTTAAATAGTATTTCATTTAGTCATTGAGGAATTAATATGTGCCTAAGCAACTTCATAGATGTTTCCTAAGAATAGCTCACAGCTTCTCATAATGATAGGAATGGAGAGGAAGCAGATATAAAACATATAAATTCTAATTTGAGCTATGGATAATATATTCAAGTTTAAATAGAAAATCAAATGAAGATGCAATTAACCATATCTTGAGGGCAAGAAACTACAAACTTCATCACACAGGGCTTAGAACACCTGAAGAGCTAAATACAGTGAAAAAGTCTGAGCATGCTCTGAAAAACACAATGACTGGCAGCCTATATTACTGATGCCCTTATTTATACATCCACTGAGTTGTAGGGTGGAAGTTTCACAATTAGCTAAGACTAACAGTAATTCTGAGAGCATGCTCCATCACCAATTCTGTGGGCTGGAAGAAATGAGAAATATATATGTGCTTTGCTATCACTCAGATATCATTGACTATTTAAAAAAAAATACATATGTATGGGAACTACAGCAACAATATTCAATATATATACACTTCTCCTTTTTTCTATGATCTAATATCACAGTGCCAAAACTGGATTTGAACTCCTGGTGTTCAGAGGTTTTTTCACAAATGTTGTTGTTACAGGATTGAGAATTACAAAATGAAACCCTGTCAATGACTTAATTTTTATTTCAAATTATGCTTATCCCACAAAAGTTTCCTTTCACTATGAAACAGATTTGTCATGTTTAGGGACATATTTTAATTCCCAGAAATAAGATTTCTGTGGTCTTGAAACATCTTTTGGGAAAAAAATTACTTATCTTTATTTTTATACAATTATGAAGAAAATAGATACAACATGAAATTATATATCAAATATTCTACATATACATAAAGTATTTGGGGGGGTTCAACTATAGCTATACAAATAAGTACTCAATATTTATTAAAGGCTATGCAGAAATTGATTAATTGAACATGATTAAATAGTAAAAAACAGAAAAAATTAAGTATTGAGACAAAGCTGTCAATTGTGTAGTTACATTTAAGGGAAGAAAGCAAATCCAAGAAGACAAAGATAATTATGGCATTCCACTGATGCTGTGTTCAGAACAGAACAAAAAGTTAAAAGGCTTGTCAGAGATACTATTTTTTTCCTGTATCAGTGGAGTTCCAGCTATGAACACAGGATAAACTATCAGGGTTCTTTAAACCATGGAAAAGTTACCCTCTAATTATCCTACCCATTTTTTCTTACTAAGTTTAGCTGAAATTAGTGTGTAATGAATTAAATGCATTCTCAGATAAATGTGAATAAAAATTCATATTATATTATATTATATTGATATTATATTATATTATATCAATACATCAGCAATTTTACATTTATAACATTAATTCAAAATATATTCATATTTTTTATTTTCTTGAAAAACCAGCTTCAGATTCATTACTTTGTGAATGATAAAATCTCAAGGTGTAAATGCTATTCTAAATTTATTGAGGGGTAACTCAATTTTCTTAAAGGCTCAATATAATGAAAATATACATGTTTAATTTGTGGTAAATAGGAAACAGTTTCAAACAGTTTCTACAATTTTCAGTTGAGCAAGGAAAGTCAGGAAGCTATTTTAACCTACAAGATAGCCTGGTTTCAGCCATTTTTTATATGAGTTGAATGACTTTTTTAGAAACATTCCAATGTATTAGTGTATCTTTTAAAGTATAGTACCTTCACGTCTTCACAACAATCTAAATGTGATCTGATTAGTGTTGCATATAGTGAGATCATTTACTTATTTTTAACCATTTCAAATTTCTGTTTTCATCAACTAGACCTTTATTAGAACACCCATCTCTAATAGTTGCTATTTTAGGAAGTGGGCATAAAACTTTACAACCATCCTTGTTAAATATCAAGCACATCTCCTAGCATTTTTATTCATATCTGCATTCCACATATCAGTAGTCCTACTCATTTACCTGCCTTGGGGAAATAGGAAGATTTGGGGTTTTGGCATCTATCCAAGATGTTCATTAAAAAGTATTCCCCAGGTCAAATCATCAAAAAGTTCCTTCCAAGTAACTCTTGTTCAGTCATTAATAAGAATTCATTTTATGCATTTTTATGTACAGTTGGATATTTGTCCAGCAGCACTGGTACCTGGCAGTCCGTCTAGCACACCAAGGTATCATGGAAGAATCTGCATAATTATCTTTGATATCCAATATCCACTTATGTATTTATATTAACAGTTTGTGGAGAATTTGAGCATAATGAAATACAATTAATGTTAAACTCCACTCAGACATTTATTCTTTATTACTCAAGTTTATTTCAGGAGTTATGTGCACCCAGTCACCTGAATATGTATCAGATATCATTAGACATTACAAATATGTGATTGATATTTTTAAAGAAATTCAAATTATATTCTGGATTTATTTAGTGCTTTTTATTTGTTTGCTAATTAGAAAATAATGTTATAACTCCCACTTAAAATTGTTATGTATATTTTTATATGTTTCATATAATATTTAATCTATATTCTCCATTAAATCTTACAAAAAGAGAAAATACCATTCATTAAAACACATACTCAATGAATTACCAAAATTATAAAAATTTAAAGTTTATAAATATAATTATATACTAAAATACATATTCACTATTCAAATACTGTAACATTCCCATGGGAAAATCTTTGTTAATTCATAAATATTCAAAAACTCACCATAAATTGCATTTTAAGTTGAAGCTATGAATTTTGTTCATTTTTTTCTTAAGTAAAATTAAGCTGCTATAGTCGTTCATTTGAATTCAGTCAAATTTATTTTTCTAATTTTTTATAAATGTAGTACTTTTACATGATAAAAATATTTATACTTTTGAATAAATGTAATAAATATAGAGCATATATATGAACATGTAGTACATATAACTATTTTAGAAGTTCTAAGAAAGCAAAAATAAAAGAAACACTGAGTTTTATTTGTTTATGAAACTTTTGTAAATCATAATTGTTTTCAAACTAAATGTGCAGAGTGTTTAGTTCTATAAAATATAAGGTTTGACCTTTGGTACCTGGAAGGTAGCTAGAAATTCCAGGATGAGGAACTTTCAAATTCCTTCATAACACTGTAGAGCTCTAATCAATACATAGGAGCATATGAGCCACGGACAACATATTTCAGAGTCTAAGAATCACTTCCTCTTAGACAAATCATTTTTGAAGCTAGGTAGTAAATGCCAGATGAAAACCAATTTATTGTTTTAAAGAAATAGAAAGTTTTCTTGCCTACTTTTTATGCTTAATCAGTGACCATTTTTCAGATGAATTTATAATACACTTTTGAACTTTGCCTCCACTTACCATGCATGAGTCAGAATTGAGAACAAGATGGGTCTACCTCCAACTCCCTGGGAAAATCTATCCTTGGACTACTAAAAGGACTGACTTACAAGGAAACCTCTTGATACAGTGAAACTATGAGTGACAATATATTGCTGAGCACTTAGGACTATAAATATTTGAATAATAGCCCGCTGTGACTGTCTCTGAACACTACTGGTGGATTAACAGCTTAACATGCATGGGATGTACATTACGGCACATATTATATTTCGGTTTTTCTTCTAGGTAAGGGAACGACTGAGGGTTTCTTTAGAAAGAGTCTCTGCACTGGAAGAAGAACTAGCTGCTGCTAATCAGGAGGTAACATACCAAACTTTCTCCTCTTTTGAGGTGCAATATAGCTAACATAGTATTTCTCGTGTTGTACGTCATGTTTATCAAAACTGTCACAAAAAATGTAAATTACATTCTGTATATGGCACTGGACAAGGCCTCTTGACACTGGTGCCAGAGTCATGTGTTCTCATTTCTGGTGTTCAGATCTTCCAGGGAGAGGTGAAATTTGGGGAAAGCTAGTGATCTATGAGCCAGTGCAGTGGGGATTCCAAAGGCCTGCAGTCAGAATGCCAATCCTTCTGGGAAGGAAAACAGAGCTCCCAAGTTGGAAAACATGTACAATGTCTGTTAGACTTAGAAAATGTTACATATAAAGTTGACTCCTTGGAGATATAAATATATTTTCCCTCAGGTCCTTGTTATTCTTCTTCTAAAAGCATGGTGTCCATGTTTAGTGGCATCATTGAATCCATTTCTTTTGATGTCATTCATGACTCTAAGAAAGTATTTTATTTATCATCTCAGATTTAAAGAGTTGTTTTTCTTTAGAAAATTTTTCTTCTTTTGGTTATTAGTGTGTAAATGAACTTGGCCATTAGAATATATAACAAATTGATAAATATATATAACAAATTTAATCTGTGTAGGCTGCTAAAATAGCCTCTCTGTCTCTCTCTGTCACACACACACACACACATTTTATTAGTAAGGCAATTTTTCCAGTTTATTCCAGTAATGTAAATATTATTACTAGTAACAGACATATTAAAATAATTCAGTAATTATTGAATTACTTAAATAACTAAAGAAGTGGGAGGTTAATATAATTAATTATGTATTATAAATGAATTCTTAACAAAATAATATATATATTTATACTACAGACATGAGCAAATTCACACACTTTTCAAACAGGCTAAAAATCTTATCCAGTACAAACTCTCTGTTTCTTAAAATAAGCTGAGGCAACTGAGAAAGTTTGCATATGCTTTTATTTGTTCCAGGTTAACAATTCAAACTTTAGAAATAATTGATTTAACTACAGGAAGAATTAGTTCCATGTGAATTAAAGGCTAGCAGTGATAAAAGCATAAATGGTGGCACAGTGGTTTAAAATGTACCGGATGGTATAAACAAAAGGAAGAGAGTGGTACTTCCCAGTGAAGATCCTGTGAGATAATGGGTAATGGACAAGAGGAACTCAGTCCTTCTATGACAGAGAATATGCAAATTATCTGGAAAGTGAATGTGCTCATTCTTAGAATGCACAAGAAAATATTGTTTGTATTTTATCATTGTTAATTTTGACTTTCGTGTGTGTGTGTTTATTTTGGATGAATCAAAAATATTCTACTGATAAGGGTAAACAAACAAAAGGTGTGGTGACTACTAATTTGAAAGTCTTGCCTAATATGGCAGTGATAAAGTTTCTATTCATCATAAACAAAGGTGTAGTGGGACTTCTTGACTGAAGTATTTATGCTGAATAAAAATGTTCCATACATTCAAGTGAGGCTCTGAAACTGCTCCAGAAATGGCAACTCAGTAGTCCAGTTGCCCATACCAAGGGAAAACAGCAGTTGAGAACAAAAGAGGAGAAAAGATTTTTGACTGTTGTATTCAATACAGTTTTAGCCGTCAAATATTACTATAGTCTCCTGTAGGAAGTATGGTATAGAGATTGCTTGCACATAGGTTAAATAAATTTTGAATCATTAAAATTATCTTTAAAATACTATAGCCATTCTGAATGCTTTTGCTTTGTTTTAAATTATTTATATAAATAAAAGGAGTATAATTGTATACTCATTAACTTCAATATATTTTGTCATTGTTGTTCATTATAATTAATTCCCATGGGGCTTAACCTGAATTCTTACTTAGAATGGCACAGATCCAGCAAAAAAAAAAAAAAAAAAAGTCTCTTAGTTTTCTAATAATAAGTCATTTAAAAATTATTAGTGACTTTTAAAGAAAGTACATAGGAAAAAGTCAGCTCTTCTTAATAATGCTATTATTTACATCATAAAGAAATACTAAAAAAATCAGAAGACACAGTTTGGCTTCTTGATTCTCTATAGTAACAGCAAACTGTACAAGAAATTTCTGTAAGTAGGGCATCATTTACTGATGATAACAAGATATATTTAGAAACCTGACAAAATCAGTTTAGAAAAATTCATGCTATTAGCAGCATTAGAAAGGGGAACTAGATAAAGTTTGGATATTAGAGGAAGTAATTGAAGAAGGTACTTTGGAAAATAAATAGAAAAATTTTCTTATTTAAAAATGGAAAACTTATTTAAGAGCACATTCTTAAGAGCCAAATAAAAATATGTAAGATAGACAAAAATAATCAGTTATTAGAACAAAATTTCTGAAAATGATTAAATGAACCAGAGTTAGGGAAAGATTTCATTTAATGCTTCAGATTTTAGATTAAAATTATGGTCTATTTACAAGTATCCCTCATAAGTCAAGTCTGTTTGTTTCCTAAGTTCATATAGCAAGCTTGGAGAATGAGGATGCCACATTATCAGAACCTGTTTGGTTCCTGAATTTCTGGTAGTGATAATGGCAGTTCAGATAGCCAAAAATTTATCCAAACATTTTCTGAGTTCTTTTCCTTTCTGCATTCAGGGGGAGAAATCAGTGCAGGGGTTCAGACTGCAAGTGTTACCTTGATAGAGACATATGCATATAACAGTATATATGTAAATGCATATGCAGAGTCTGACAGATAACAGAGGTTATCATCATTACATTAATAGAGTTTATTCCATTATCTGAGTCACTAGGTCTCTCTGTGTCTCTTGTCATTTCTCGCCAATCCCATTGTCACAGATGGTTTGGGAGTTATCTCCCTTAATGCCTTTTCTTTATATAATCTCTCCTGTGGAGGCCTCATGCATTTCTCATCCATCCAAGGCTTCAATCATGACTTCTATGGAAAACAAACCAAATCTACAGCTCAAAGTTCATTTTCTTTTCTGAGCTGCACAGATTTTAAACACTGGTTTGGCATTCCCACCCAGCTTTGCTAATGGTTGCACAGATTGTTCTCTGCCACAGGTGTCCAGCATGGGACTAAGGGGAAAGACTAAAATTCAGTTCAGGGTTTGCTAATCAAGATACACACCTGCAGGCTGTCACCACCTACTGGGATCAATTTTTCTAATATATACAAATGCACCATATGCATTGTTGGGCCTGAATCTACTTAGTTTTCCCAAGTATGCCATAGATTCTCAATGGCACATGGATGCAATGAAATAACTAACATTATGAAAAAAAATATATGAGACACCTATATTGGGAAAGAACTCCAAAACAGTCAACTTTACAAAAAGAAAGAAGTTGAATAGTATGATCCTAATTTTGTACAAGTACAAATAATGATAATACATTATTGTGAGATTAGAAAACAAGATTTATATATAAATACAAACCTGCCGTTATTAGTTGTCTCAGGTGTTTGCAAGTGTATATACTATTTTTGTAGCATTTGAATTTTTAAAAACTTTTGTTGTATTATAAACAAAACAATAAACATTTTAGAGTGAGATGCTATTTTCTTTATATGGTCATTCTATTAATCACTTAATAATAACAATAGCTAGTATTTACTGAGTACCTTAAACCTGAAGGCACTGTGCTAAATACCGGAAGTTACGTACCACTGTGCTACAGATAAGCCCAGAGAGGTTGTTTCCCCTGAAGTGACACTATTCTCTCCTACATGAAAATGTGCTTGTCTTTGAATTTGTTGTAACTCTGTATTCAGACAGTTCCAACCATATATTTAACTGTTTCCACAATTTACCCTCCCAATCCATTTACTCTTATCTTTTTCTACATACATTAAAACCACCATAATTCAAGTCTTTATTATTTCACACCTGGGATTTTATAACAGAGTTCTGTCTGTTCTTGTCTCCTATCCCTTTCTACTAAGTTATCCTTCAAAATTAAACTTATTAAGTAAAGATTCAATCATGTTGACTATTTTATAACATATTCTGATATGTAACATATAATATATACCATATTAATATGTTAATCACAAAATATAATGCACTATATTAACATGTGTATAATAATGTATATTACATAAACCTGTAATATCTACTCAAGAATCTCCTCAATGGTCTTACCTACAAATCCAGTTATAAGTCCCTTTACCCCTACAGGATCTGACTAAGGTCTTGTTAAATTATTGTATTCACTATGTTTGGAAGCAGCCAACATTTGTCCTGCCTCTAAATCTTATGCTAATGTCTCTCTTGGGATGTTTCCACAACTCCAGTTCACCCACTAAAATTATACTTTCCTATTGAAACTCAAGTTCAGATACCATCATAATTTTAATGAAATACTTTATTATTTCTTGCCAACAGTCATTGCTCCTCAGTTTATATAGCTAACGTTTATTACTTCAGCACTCAGTATGACTGTTCAATAAGCATTAGGGTTTATTAAATACCTGTCTAACTCCAGGTTGTTAGTTCCTTGAGAAAATGGACTGCATCTTGCTCATTTGTACTTATTTCACTCAGTACAGTGATAAGAACCTTGTGGTCAATATGTGTTTGTCAACTTTCATTGTATAGAGTTTGTTGTGACCAGTGTTTTCACATGGTTTGTTACCTATTAATAGAATTTGAAGAACCTTAGGCATGCTCAATAAACAGCAATGCATTGATTCATATGCATTAAATTAATAAGATGTTTGATCTTCAAAATATAATTATTGAGCAACTACCATATTTAGAAAATTTTGTATCTGACAGAAAGGAATAGGAAAATATAATATGATAAGTGAAGATTTATGCAAATTTTTATGTAATTTGCCCTCAAGTGATGAAGGTGAACATATAAACAGATACATAAAATATAATTTAGTGCAAAACTAACTAAATGCAAAATTGGAGCCCAAACAAAGTGCAAAAGAGCAGAGAGGAGAAGGGTAGACTCTAAACCAAAGGATTAGAGAAGTCTCACCTTGGAAGGAAGACTATGACTGACTTCAAAACTCGTTGAAAATGTTTCAAGCTGAGAAACCAGTATGATTAAGAAAATCTAAAGTTGGTTGTTTCAATAATAAATGAATGCTGCTGTGTTGGTAGAATCAAATTGTGAAAAGATATAGAAGTAGATGGTGGAGAAGTTGATAAGACTCAGATTTTAGTGAGCCCTATCATTACAAATTTTGATCATGCCATGATCAAAATTTGTAATTCATACTTTGTGAAATGAGAAAGCATTAAAGGTGTAGTTTTGCTTTAGTTTATTTTTGTTTTGTAAAGTGAACACCACTAAAAGAATATGTTTGTTTGTTTTGATTGTTGACATTCTTACAGATATCCCCTGTGTCCCTCAATCTCCTCCCCCAACAAACTTCCCCCAACTCCAGCCTTCACCACATTGGTGTTTGTGTCCACGGGCTTTGCATATATGCATATATGTTCTTTGGCTGATCTTTTGCAGTCCGCCTTACCTCCCTGCCCTCTGAGATCTATCAGTCTATTCCATGTGTCCATGCCTCTGGTTTTATTTTGTTTGTCAGTTTATTTCGTTCATCAGATTCCACATATGAGTGAGATCATGTGGTATTTGCCTTTTTCTGACTGGCTTATTTCACTTGGCATAATAGTACCCAGATCCATCCAGCTGGAAAGTTGACATAATCTGATATGGCTGGTAAATGTGATGATATGATATGTGATTTTGATCATGACACTTCAATTCAACAAACAGTTACTGGGCATATTCTTTTAATCAGACATTATGTTAAGTACTGGGTATAAATATGTAATAATAAAGCTCATATTAATAAAGCAACCATTCATCTCTTAAATCTAGTTTGAGAGACAGACATGGTAAAAAGTAAGTAAAATAGTGAGTTATTTAGTGACCAGTGTTTCAGTTTGGGAAGATGAGAACATTTATGAAGACTGATGGTGGTGATTTTGCAGAAAATGAAGGCCCATACCACCCCTGAGCTGTATACTTAAAATGATTAAAATAGTAAGTTTTATGTTATGTACACTTTACCATAATAAAAATTATTAATACAACATGACTAATGTGAAAATGAAAGTCAGCACAAGGTTTAATAAGTACAAAGTTTACTTACATTTTTTTAGTATTACAAAATAGAGTAATAGATGAGGAAAAGCAGAAGGTGTTAAAAAATATCTTCCTAGAGAAATTATGCCATTTGTAATGACATGGATGAATCTTATACTATGGGAAATAAATAAAGCAGACAAACAAAGACAAATACTGTATGATCTCACTTCTTTGTGGAGTGTAAAAATATTAAACCCATAGAAACAGAGTAGGTTTGTGGTTTTCAGGGATGGGGAGGTTGAGGGAAATGGGGAGATATTGGTCAAAGGATATAAACTTTCAGTTACAATATGAATAAGGTTAGGAGATCAAATGTACAACATGGTGACTATAGTTAACCATATTATATTGCATACTTAAAATATGCTGGGAGTATATCTTAAATGTTCTCACCACCAAAAAAATCAAAATAAAAAACAAAAACGGTAACAATGTAAGGCAATGGCATGTTAGCTAACCTTTTGCGGTGATTATTTTGGAATATAGAGGTATATGAAATCACCACATTTTACACCTTAAACTTACACAGTGGTATTTGTTAATTAGGTCATGAAAGAAAAAATATTTTTAATTTTCCTAGAGAAAAAAATTACCTATGATATGGAGGGTGACTATAAAGAGCTTACCAAATGGACTCGGACGAAGAGAAGGGAAGCAGACAGGAGTAGGGAGAGGGAAGAGATGGCAGACAGGCAAATCTGAGTTAGAGATGGCCAGGGCATGGGCCTTCTCCTGTAGAAAATGGTGCGCCAACTAAGTTTTTAAAGAGGGAAGACATATGATCATAATTTTTAGTTTTGCAGATCAATGGTAATTCAAAAGTTAAAGGTAAAAAATATATATGATAGTGAAGGGACAGTGTTTATAATTCAGATTTTTAAAATTTCTTGAAAGTAACAAGGGCTAGTGTGAGGAAGTACTGAACACAGAATAGAGGTATTATCCTTCCTGACATTTTTTATGTTCTTTTAGTAATGGGAAATACAGATAAATGAAAGAATCAAAGTAGTATTATAAATAAATAAATATATATTTTATGTGTGTGTATACATAATCAAAATTGGCTTTTATTTTTTACCTCTTTGAATAGCCCACACAGTCAGATTGTATTGTTAGCACTGAGTACATTTTACAGGTCATCATCCTAAAAAAGTGAGCATAGATTATTTAGACACAGAAAATACAATAAAGTCTTTATTCCTTGCAGAGTATTTTTGATGCTGCTTAAAATTGGAAACCACAAAAAATGTGCAATCAAAGGAAATGAAAAGAGGAATGAATAGATTATATCCTAACAATGAGTTCTCCTTTAGAAGAAGCCTGTATCCTTTAAAATAAAATTATTTAATTAAACCGGACAAATGGATTATTCAGAAACTACAGTAAAAAATCAATCTACAGACTAATTTTCAGTGAATACACAGGAGTGCTTATTTTAAAAACTTTTCTACATGATTGCGTTATATAAAAAAAAACTGGTATATATAGTTGTAGCTTGAACTATATTTGTATATTCTATATTTGTTTATTACAACAACTTAATTTACTAACTTTCATAAGAACTTTCTTCAGATTTCATTTTACCTCATCTACAACCAGCCTTATCCCTGAAGTCTAATTTCTTAATAAAAAAAAATAAAGAACTTTCAAGGGAAAATAAAGTACTTTGCACATCAGAAGAATATTGGATCAGGATAGTGGGAAGGAGTAGAGGCAGCAAACATGTTTGAGGGGTTTTTAGGACCACAGATGTAATGTGGCTGTTGTTTTAAATACACTTCACTATTAATCGTCTTGACAACCCCTTTACTTGGGTTAAAAATAAGTATTATGTTGAATTAATAGAAATGAATGGAAACATGGAAAAGGTGAATTGATACAGGCAAAGGTAAGACCTACCTTGAAAAAAAAAAAAAACCAGTAAGAGTCTGGGAAGGAGTGATGAATGCTGGAAACTCAAGTGACTCAAAAGTCTTTAAAACAATAAAGGTAGAAATAGAAATATAGAGGTAGAGGTAAGGAGGAAGATAGGAGAGAGTTTTACATGTAGGGATTGAGGTGATCAACAATTTCAAAAGTTTCATGAAGGCATGTGGGATTATGCCTAATATTAGGTGATTAGACTTACCATTAGAAGGTCAGTAAAAATGCTTGCGAAGAGTTTCAATAAACTGTAATGCAAAGAGAGTAGTTGTGATGAAAGGAAATTGAGTCAATTAGAAATTTTAAAATGGGAAATGGAGAGTAACACTTTTCTGAGAGAAGTTTACAACAAAGACAAGGGGAGAGTAAAAGCTGAGTATATAGGCAATAATAAAAGATAGTCTATTGCAAAAGCTTACAACCAATAGAAAGAAAGAAGGAAGACACATAGGAGAAGGAATTATCTGTGGGCAGCATAGTAGAAGAAAAGCATGGTTTCAAAATAAATAGCAAGTAGTGGAAGTGTTTCCTCTGAGAAACAGAGGAAGGAGAAAGGAGTGTATAGTATAGCAATGAATAAGGATTTTGATTTGGAGGCGAAAGAAGACACAGGAATTTTATCAGAGTCTTCCCAATGAAACAAGGATTACCTGCTAAGGGAAGTGGAACAGAGTTACTTTTTTAATGAACTAAAGAAACTGAGAATAAGATAAGGTAGAATATAGTACGGAACCAATACAACTATTCAAAGAAATTTTAGTGTGGGATAGTAGACTCAAAGGAAGGTCTCATTAAGTTACCCCAGCAAATTAAACAAATTAAGTTTCCACAGCACTTACCAGCTAAAACAATTAGAATTCTACCACGGTGTTTCCTTGTCTAAATCTATGCTGTTCTGTTAATTCATAATAATTTGAAAGGCAGAGATACAAATATTAAAGTTGTTTCAGATGACTCTAGTCACTTGCAATAAATACAGAGGTCAAATGTTTCCCTAAAACTTAGCAGAGGTAAAAATCAAGATGTTTCTGAGACCCATAAGCAACTAAGCTATACTTAGAGAGAAAGAAATTTAATAGCTGAAGATGATCCAGAAAATCATGTTGAATGGGGGAGAGTTGCTGATCAGTACTTATTAAAGGAATTAGCCTTGGAGTAACCAATAGAAATATTCATCTGATGTTATTAAATTATTTCAGAATCTCCAAATTGATATTATTTATCCTGGTAGGCCCTGGGCCAATTACTCATTTTTTTGTTTCTTTTAATTCTACCTCTGTGTTTATTTCCAAGATAAAAACAGACATATTTTTTATTTATCACCAACTTTATAAAAATGATTAATCTTACAGCTTTCTAATTTCTTTATGTTTATGTATACTACAGATCCTAATTCAGCTGATTACTTTACTTTCATCATTAGTAAATGTATAGAACTATTTTTGTTGTTAGTAAATCCCATGACCAACTTTGAATTCACATTTTAACAGAAAGTCAAATATAAGTTTTTAG
This sequence comes from Anoura caudifer, assembly GCA_004027475.1. Lineage (NCBI taxonomy): Eukaryota > Metazoa > Chordata > Mammalia > Chiroptera > Phyllostomidae > Anoura > Anoura caudifer. The sequence continues at coordinate 74,816 of PVKU01007517.1, forward strand.
TTTAGTATTTGAAGCAAATCACTGTGAAAACTTCCCAGAAAATAGCCTTTGTTTGATGACAGCAGTGTTTGCATTAATAAGGCACTGATATCCTTGCAGTCTGAACACGCATCCTTAGAAGGCCATGTAAAATGTCCTTTGATATGATAGGGCCCACTTGGTGGGAACCTATTCTTCCTGTTGGAATTGTATCATTTTTGTTAGAAACTTACTTAGTTCTTAATTTATTTTATTTCATGTAAGAGTTTAATGATAATTGAACATCCTTTTTTTTTTTTTTTTTTTTTTTTTTTTTTTTTTTTTTTTTTTTTTTTTTTTTTTTTTTTTTTTTTTTTTTTTTTTTTTTTTTTTTTTTTTTTTTTTTTTTTTTTTTTTTTTTTTTTTTTTTTTTGCTTTATGTGGTACACTTAAGTATTCAACATTGTCAATCTGGCAGTTATTCATAAATGCCTATGATTCTTTATTATACCTCTAGATTATCTTTTCTTAATAGTACTGCAATCTATTAGTAAAAACTAAATTACCCAAGTTATTATCACCAACAGAAGGTGTCTTCTTCACTGTTCATACTTTTACTGTTCCACTACAAAGAATCTTTTCCAACAAAATGAAATCAAGATATCTTACGACAGCTATGTTAAAACCCAATAGTGAAAAGAGAGCTAAAAGATATTGCTGTTTGCTATGTCCTCTATTTTTACTATTTCCAAAACCTATGTGAAGAAATCATTTAAAATATAGGTTAAAATTGTCTCCTGTTGTGTGTGAGACATTTGAAGTCTGTTGCCAATTTCATCATGAGACGCTTTTGAATAAATCTCTTCTTTGATAAAAGCAGAGGACCTGTTCTTCTGTGATAGTAGATGTGATTGCTTTATCTTTGCAAGTGGAGATTATGAACTGCTTTTTTCTCTTCATATTAATTACAAGGCCATACTTGATATTAATATTTGTTCATAAACATCATAAATTGATCCATTTTAGTTTATCCATGTCTTTCCTAGAATATTCTTATGAGAGATTAATAATTTTAAAAAAATTAAATTGCCCTGGCTGAGTGGTTCAGTTGATTTAGAGTGCCATCCTGTACACTAAAGAGGTTGAAGCTCTGATTCCTGGTCAGTGTGCATACGGGAGGCGACTAATCAGTGTTTCTCACATCATTGTTTCCATCTCTTTCTTTCCCTTCGTCTCTCTTTAAAATCAATGAGCATATCATTGAGCAAAGATTTTGAAAATTTTACTTTAAAAGTTAAATGAAATACATTTTAATGAAATGTAGTAATAGAAGTTTCAAAGTAACTTGAAAGTAACTTAAAATCTAACTTGAAATTAAAATATTCCAGTTTCAGTCTTGTATCTATCACTTACTAATTAGGTGACCTCTCATAATTTATTTACCCTCTCTGTGCCTCAGTTTTCTCATTGGTGAAATAGAATATTAATAAATCTTAGAACAGTCTATCTTTCAAATTTCATGATATTTGGATGAAACAATATACAAGGCAGCACACTGTAAACTTGAAGTACTAAAGTTGTATTGCTATTATTATACTAAAAGGTCAATGTCAGCTAGTTAGTAATTAAGTAGACAAAACTTCTTTTCTGTTGATAATTTGAATTTAGGAATAAATAAAATAACGGTACTTCATTTTATTCTGAGGCCTAAATCTCCTTTTTTTATTTATTTGCTTGTTTACTTTTTTAATATATTTTATTGATTATGCTATTACAGTTGTCCCATTTCTCCCCAATCATTCCCCTCCACCCTGCACACCCCCTTCCACCCACATCTCCCGCTTTAGTTCATGTCCATGTGTCAAAGTTCTTTAGCTTCTACATTTCCCACACTATTCTTGCCTTCCCCTGTCTATTTTCTACCTACTGTCTATGCTACTTATTCTCTCTACCTTTTCCCTCTCTCTTCTCCTCCCATTCCCCTGTTGCAAACCCTCCATGTGATCTCCATTTCTGAGTTCCTGCTCCTGGTCTAGTTGTTTGCTTAGCTCACTTTTGTTTTAGGTGAGGTTGTTAATATCTGTGAGTTTGCTGTCTTTTTACTGTCATATTTTTTATCTTCTTCTTCTTAGATAAGTCTCTTTAACATTTCATATAATAAGGGCTTGGTGATGATGAACTCCTTTATCTTGACCTTTATCTTCCCTTCCATTCTAAATGACAGCTTTGCTGGATAGAGCAATCTTGGATGTAGGCCCTTGCCTTTCATGACTTGGAATACTTCTTTCCAGCCCCTTCTTGTCTGTAAGGTCTCTTTTGAGAAATCAGCTGATAGCCTGATGGGAACTCCTTTATAGGTGACTGTCCCCTTATCCCTTGCTGCTTCTAGAATTCTCTTCTTCATTTGAATCTTGGCTAATGTAATTATGATGTGCCTTGGTGTGTTCCTCCTTGGGTCCAACTTCTTTGGGACTCTCTGAGCTTCCTGGACTTCTTGGAAGTATTTCCTTTGCCAGATTGGGGAAGTTCTCCTTCATTATTTGTTCAAATAAGTTTTCCACTGGTTGCTCTTCTTCTTCCCCTTCTGGTACCCCTATAATTCAGATGTTGGGACATTTCAAGATGTCCTGGAGGTTCCTAAGCCTCTTCTCATTTTTTTGAATTCTTGTTTCTTCCTTCTTTTCTGTTTGGCTGTTACTTTCTTCCTTCTGGTCCACTCCATTGATTTGAGTCCCAGTTTTCCTCCCATCACTATTGGTTCCTTGTATGTTTTTCTTCATTTCACTTACTGTAGCCTTCATTTGTTCATCTAGTTTGTGAGCAAAATCAACCAGTTCTGTGAGCATCCTGATCACCAATGCTTTGAACTGTGCATGTGATAGGTTGGCTATCTCTTGGTCGCTTAGATGAATTGGTTCTGGGGCTTTGATCTGTTCTCCCGTTTGAGCCATTTTTTTGGGGGGGTGTGGTCTAAGCTGTTAGGTAGTGAGGGGTGGGAGCCTTAGGTGCTCCCCAGGGTGGGGCAGCCCAGTAGCTGGGTTGTGACACTGTATGTGAGGGCGGGGTCTGAGAGGGAACAATGGTGCTTACTCTGCTCTCTCTCGGATTCCAGTCCCTTCTACCACTTCTTCTTCACCTGGATTATCTACACACAAATGTGGGTCTGCCTGGTCAGCCAGCCGCCTTGCACAGCCTCACTGGGTCTGCCCACTGTCACCCCACACCCGGGGTCCATTAGCCACCACCTGTGCACCTGTGGTCTGCTAGCTGCCACCTGCATGCCTGGGATCTTCCAGCTGCTGCTGCATGGCCGGGTGTGCCAGCCTCCACTTTTTCCTGCCTCCACTCCTCCCTTCTTTACCGGTCTGGATGAATGGTTGTTGAACTTCCGTACAGTTCAATTTTCTGTCAGTTCTGGTTGTTTTCTTGTTTCTAAATCTTGATGTCCTTAATTTTGGTTGTGTGAGGAAGCACAGTGTGTCTACCTATACCTTCATCTTGGCCGGAAGTCTTTTTTTCATTTGTTTATTTTTAATATTTTTTATTGTTGTTCAAGTACAGTTTCCATTTTTTCTCACCCTCCAACCTACTCCCTTGGGCCTTGTCCATGTATCCTTTATACATATTCCTTGATTGCCCTTCTCCTATTTTCCCACATTATCCCTTTCACCCCACCCCTCTAGTTACTGTCAATTTGTTCTTAATTTCAATGTCTCTGGTTATATTTTACTTGCTTGTTTGTTTTGTTGAGTAGGTTTCACTTATAGGTGAGATGCTATGGTGTTTATCTTTCACCACCTGGCTTATTTCACTTAGCATGATACTCTCCAGTTCCATCCATGCTTTCATGAAGAGTAGGAGCTCCTTCTTTCTTTCTTTCTGCTGTGTAGTATTCCATTGTATAAATGTACCATAGTTTCTTTTATCTAGTTATTTATTGTTGGATAAATAAATACTGTACATTATTTGTTCATAGAAAGGTTCTGTAGTATGATCTGAATTTCATAAATGATCTGCAATTTACTTATTTATGCAATGGGTAATAATAATAGCATCTATGATTTTGAGAGCAAGATTATTCTATGCCTTGCATTATACTAAGTACTATACCAACCCCCAACATGCACATGTGTGCACACACACACACACACTTTTCACTTAATCTTCATAGGTAACCTATGGGAAAAATGTAATTACTACTTACATTTTGCAAATGAAGAAACTGAGGAGTAGAGGAACTGAGTGAAATGCTTTGCATATTATCACTAGTCAGCTGGAATCCAAAGCCAGGATATCTGACTCCAAATGTGAGTATTTAAGAGTAGCCACTAGGATGCCTGGCCTTTTGCTTATTGAGAATGTTTCTTTATATAGGAAAACTGTTTCTAAATTTACAGTTCACCTTTTACCAGTTATTTAACTTCATTGTGATATCTCTATATTATGTTTTCACAGATTATTTCAAGGTTGATAGCTTCATTATATTGACAGAGGAAAGAAAAACAAGTGTTATTTGTTAATAAAACATCTGTTAAATTAATTAGTTAAGTTAAACTTGCTTTAAATAGCTAATACTTGATTGAGATTAAACATTTAACTCCATAGAAAAAAATATTAAAATGTCTAGTAGGTGAAGTTATTTGGATAAATTAGATCACTTGGTTTTAAACTTTGCATCTAAATGTTTTCCCTTGGTACAGATTTCAGTGTCAGTGGCTCTGACTAGTTTTCTAAAGTAGATGGCATGACAGCATTGTATTGGTCTTTATATTTTCAGTATGGAAAATGGGAGACCTTAAGTTATACTCAACAAGGTCTGAGGATTTCTGCAGCATTTATTTATTTCCATTTCATTTTTGAAAGAAATGAACAAATGATCTCAAATGTAGAGAAATTTGGAAGTTCCAAATAGATGAATATTTGGGATGCTAAAAGGAAATGGATGGACAAAAAGGATGCATGAATTGCTTTAATCTGGGTATATATTTTTTAATTTTTGTCTTTTTTATTATTTTTGTAAATATTACTGTGCTCATCATTTTAATTTTAAAAATTCCATAGCAGAAAACATCACAAATTTGATCAACTGGTATCTACCATATGTTATTTGCTTGTCTTAGCCTTTTTGGGAGGTGCTGCTATAACAAACTCCCATAGTGGCTTAAGCAGTAAATATTTACCTCTCACAGTTCTGGAAGCTGGAAAGTCAAATATCAAGGTTCTGGCAGATTCCACGTCTGGTGAGAGCCTGCTTCCTGGCACCTTCTCAATGTGTCCTCCAGAGCAGAATGAGTGACAGAGATCTCTGGGGTCTCCTTTATAAGGGCACTAAATCCAATTCCTGTGGCTCCACATCCCAAAGGCCATCACATTGGGGGTTAGGATCTAACACATGAATATTGGGGAGACAGAAACATTTAATCTGTAACACCATTACCAACACTGAGACAATATGCCAAGTCTGCAGGCACAATCCCTCACAAGACTGGTGTCTCTTCCAACACCAAGTGCAAGTTCAAGGGTTCCCTCATCTAGTCTCGTTTTATGTAATTCACTAGAAAGACTAACAAAACTCATCGAAAGCTGTTATATCTACAGTTACAGCTTATTATAGGGAAATGATGCAGACCAACATTAGCCAAGGAAAGAAACACAGAGGGCAGAGTCCTGGGCAGGTTTCAAACTTCTGTTGTCCTTAAGATTCATTTATTGCCTAGAACTGATGTGTGATAATACACACAGACCACTGCTAGCCTGGGAAGTTCTCCAAACCTTTGCATGTCTAGAGTTTTTGTTTAGGTTTCATTAATGAAGAACCATTGTTTATCCAAACAGTTAATGTCAGCCTCCAGTTTAAAACACAAAGCCTCCTAAATCATCTGGTAGGTCTTTCTGACGTAACCTCTCCCTAAGGTAAGACTATATAGCCTACCGCATATTGAGATCCACCGTGCCCAGATCTCAAACTAAACAAAGATGTTTCTATCAGGTGTGACATAGATTACTTCCCCAAAATTGAGGACGGAGGCCTGATCTCTCTTTGGGGAAAGCTAAATTCTTTACTACACAGTTATAAATCATCTTAATTTTCTCTCTTTTCAAATCTTTTTTAAAAATTGTTGTTCAGTTACAGTCATCCCAATTTTTCCCCCATTGCTCTCCCCTGTTGAAGATGTTTTTTGTGAACACTTAGTATTGGGAATATCTCCATATATAACAATGTGTTGATAAAAACCAGTTATTTTTCTACCCTAAAATTAATATAATTGGGAAATAGGAGGGAAAAACCTATAAGTAAACTCAGAATACATGTTGAGGAGGTTTTAGAAAATCAGTTTTAATAAAACACAAGAGGTGAAGTGGAGGGAAGGGGAGAAAAATGCAATTTTTTTAAAGGAAAATACAATACAGTTTGATTACATAATAGAATCATTAGAAATAGTTCTGGGAGATCTACTGTTTCATGGTGCTGGGCTGGGTCAAATACTGAGGGCTGCTTTTTTACACTCTGTCAGGCAGCTTCAATCACTTCACTCTCCTCACTTTCATTTAACCTAACCCTAACCCCCACATCATAAGATAATTACTATTATTAACAGTGAGAATTTATAAGGCAGGACATACTACAACCATTTTAAACATGTGGAAAACATGGTTCTAAAGCTTGAAGCAACTCACTCAAAATACATGGCTGGTAAATAACTGGCCCACTGCCCTTGTCTCTGGTCTATTCATTTCTTTGAATTTCTCCTTTTAAAGTCTCTTCACTAAGTTTGGATTATTATCAACTGATTTCCAGAACTTTAGCTCTTATCTATCCAAGGAATTGGATGGATTTGTACCCTCACTGATGTTTCTGCTGTGTTGTCCAGAACACAGAGACTGGAGGAGGAAAATAAGTTATTATTTCAATATTAAAAGGAGAGCAATCCACTAAATCTCTCTGGTATGCTTTAAAAAAATTCTTTCTGGTACATGAAAGGCTTTCACCAAACAGAGATATAGACTGAGAGGGATATGTCATTGTCAAGTACTCAATCCTGGCTGTATACCAGCATCACCTGTACAGCATTTGAAAAATACAAATGCATCCAAAAATTCAGATTCACCGTTAGCATGTGGCTTGGCTATCTGAACTTCAAAAAATAAAAGAAAAAAGTTATGTAATTGATTCTAATTTGAGCCTATAGTCGAAAACTAGAAAGGGCACATGGTAGAGAAAAATTGTGGGCTTTGAAGCAGATACAGGTTTGGCTCCCTAGCCTATTATTTATAAGATATTTGACTTCAGATAAATCAATTTACATTTTGAACCTGTAAATGTAGGTCAGTAGAATATAGATAATATCAATACTTACCTATAAGGCCCTGGCTGGTATGGCTTAGTGGATTGAGTGACAGCCTGAGAACCAAAATATTGCGAGTTGGATTCCCAGTCAGTGCACATGCCTGGGTTGCAGGACAGGTCCCCAGTAGAGGCAAGGTAGAGACAACCACACCTTGATGTTGCTCTCACTCTTTACCTCCCTCCCTTCCCCTCTCTCTAAAAATAAATAAATGAAATCTTTAAAAAAAATACTTACCTATAAATCTATTGTAATAATGAAATTAAATAATGCAAATTAAAACTCTAGCACCATGACTATAACAATTGCTCAGTGAATGATTAGTATCATGCTACTAATCAAAACAGTGCTGATAATTATTACTTCTCTAATATAAATAATTTTGGAGACACATAGAACTTTCCCCATGAATGGATGGTTACAATATGCAAGTGTTCAGAAGCTTTCTTCCCAAGGCTCCTTAGAACTCTTGGGATATGTTTTGGAAAGTAGGATTGAGTTCCACTAGAAATTTTTCTTTACAAATAAAATTAACATACTCAAAACACTTTTTCAGCTCAGACACAAGGTTCAAGGGAGGACATCTTTAAGCTCAATATGGAAGCACCTGTGAGGGCAGAACTAAGTCAGTTCTGATAATTTAAATATTTGGACCAAGTTCCATTCTGGTCCCATTTCCTGGATTTAGTCATTTTGATCATAATCCAGGTTTCCAGGAGACTCTGATATATGTCCCATACATGGCTGAGCAACACCTAACCCTGTGTCACCTTGCCTTACTAGGTATTTGTGTAGAATATTAAGCTCCATCTATCCATCATGACCATCTCACAGCAAAAACCTCAGATAAACATGGTGATCAGAACAGAGGTGCTCAACCGTCTTTGCACACTTCCCACCATGATGACAGAAACTTTAATTGTTATTGAACTTACTGCTGAGGGCTGTGACCCCTTGAAATTTAAGGAAGCACATTCTATTTACTTCAGAATTATTCGCATAGCACGTGCATAATACTTCCTCTAACAACCAAAGTAATTAATTTTATCTGCACATAAACTCAATATGGTGCTTCTTAAATATGTAGCTGGTTCTAAAGCATAAAATCCATTTGTGCAACTTGCTTTTATCCTTTCTTTCTGGTACAGTTTATCAGAATTTTTATTGGCTACACACACACATACGACTTCTATCTTTGGGTTGAAGTGCCTGTCACAGTTGTCACTACTTCTAGCCAGCAGGATATAGAAGGGGACCAAGAAACATGGAGAAATAACCTAACTTTTAGAGGAAGATAAGGAAGTAGCACAAATTATTTTTGTGTACTTCCATTGAATGAAACTTGTTCTCACAATCACTCTAAGCTAGAAAAGAGACCAGAAAGTACAATCTCTACTTACATTGCCATATGAAGGATTTCTATTGCTAAAGAGTAAGGAAATGAATATTACTGTACAACCAGTAGGATCTAGATAGAACACACAGCATATAAGAATGCTTGGTCACAATTCACATGTATATCAAAATCACACTTTGAAACTTTAAATACTTACAACTTTATTTGTAAATTATAGCTCAATAAGGTTGAAAAAATGAACTGCAAAAAAAGAATTCTTGGAATTCATAAGTGAATTTAATGAAGTCCCATAAAATATACATGTAACTATCAACAGCATTCCCATACCAGCACTAAATAAATAGAAACAAACTAATAAAAACTGAAAGCCATGAAAAAAGTTTAATCAAAAATATATATAAGGATATTAATTCAAGACCATATTATATTTAGCAGAAACATTTATGCAATAAGCATTTATCAAAACAATAATTAATGAAGTATCTAAAACATAAGAGGCCTCTTCTAAGCATTTCATGTATTTTAACTCATCTTCTTTACATTAGTAACTTCTGAGATTGATATTGCAACTGTCATCATTTATAGAGGGGAAGTGAGAGGAAGGAAACTGAGGCACAGGGAGGGAAAGCAAGTCACACTGTCAAAAAGTGTGGAGCCAGCATTCTACTTCATAGTTCATATTCTCAGTCAGTGCTCTGTGTTACCTGCTAGACAGGTACCAAGCACTGTTTGGGGTCTTGAGGGCATAACAGTAACCCCAGTCCTCAAAGACCTTATATTAGAAACATAAACTTAAAAATAATTTTAGGTAGTGAAAAATTTTATGAAATGAATTACACACCTATGGATAGAGTATTACAAATTTTATCTACACTTATTTTTAAATAAATGTGGTTTAAAGTTTTTTTCTGTATTCTCTTAGTTCTTACTTTTGTAATATTATTAATCAATGCCATCATGTCATCCAAAATATTCCTATTTAGACACAAGTATATCAAATCATATATGAAAAAATGTATTCACTCAGTTGAGTGTTCCATTTCCAGGGATTAGTTATCTTATATTTCTATTGATTTAAATGAAATTACAAACAATGTGTTCAAGTGAATAGAGAGCAAAGTCTAAAATTCAGGAAATAGAGTTAGAGTTCTGACTTTCACTGGATCCATTTGAACAAGTTTTGTTTGTTTTTGAGATGAACATGAACTACTACAGCAGGGATCAGCAAACTTCTCTGAAGGGCAATTGAATAAATATTTTAGGCTCGGTGGCCATTAGGTCTCTGTCACAGCTGCTCCATCATTGTAGAGCAAAAACCAATCATAGACAATTATGCAAACAAACAAGCTTGGCCATTTTCCAATAAAAATAAATTTATGGAGACTGGGAATTAAACTTCTTATAATTTTTATGTGTCACCAAGTATTCTCCTTTTAAAAATTATTTTTAAGCATCCAATAATGTAAAATCATTTTTAGCTTATGCAGGCCTGACAAGAATAGGCAGCGTGTCACCCCTGCACTAGATGATCACTTAGGTTATGTCCTAGAGTCTCAGTCTGTCCCGGGCCTTTAACAGCTTTCACTGGGCTGCTGCCTCTGTTACATGATAAGAAGAAACTTGGTTCTTCTGACTGATGCAGTAAAAAATTACAGATCAACAAGCCTATTAGCATGCAAGCAGGGTTTTTTTGGTAATATGTTCTCATGCAAGAGAATAGGCCCTGCTGAGGTTAGGGAGAAAGGCAAGAGCAAGGGTGGCAAGGACAGGAGTGGCAAGAGCCAAAGAAGCCAGGGACTGGGTGGCCAGAGAGCCAGAGTGAGAGTCCTTTGTTCTGAGGACTTACATAGTTGGCAGGATGTGGGTGAAGAAGTTACTTATTGACTGAAGGGTAAAGATGGTGCTGGCTAGGGGTGAAGGGGTGTGAATACCCAAAGGTGTTAATGGGCTTGTTCCTTTGGCCACTATGGGCCCTTTCTAGCCTTTCAGGCCTTGGGGTAAAAGCACAGTTTCAAAGGCTTTCTACCCCAGATAGTGGAGATGATGCATAGAACTTCAAGGACAGCCCTTCCCCCATGCTAGCATGGTGTTTCTGGTGATGATGGAATGCCTGGCAATATTTTCAGACCAGACTCAGGACTGCTGAGTTAGTGAGTGAAACATGTCTCCTTCCCCCTCCCTGCCTTCATTTGCTATCTATCCTGCCTAACAACTCTACCTCCAATATAGAGACAAGAGAAAAACTGCACTTGGAGAATTCATGTGTGTTATTCCCCAGGTTAAATGGACCATAAGGGTCACCTGGAACTATATTAAATTCCAGATTCATTAAAATGGTTTCCACATTTATAACAAACAATAATTTTGATGCAAGTGACTTTCAACCACTAATAAGAACTGTGACCCAAATAAAACATAAGCATAGAGCATGTAAGTCCATAAACTGGAGATTACAAACCAGTGAGGTAAGTATCACAACAAAAATAGGGAGCAAAAGAATAAGAAATTTTCTACGGAAAGTAGATAGTAAGGAGTAGTTAGGAGTTAATGGGACAAGTGAGTGAAAGTGGCAGGTCTAAATACTTCATTCTATGTGGAATATATAATTGGATACTGTGAATAAAACTCTACCCCGGCTGAGAAGGGAAGGCTGAGGGCAGGGAAGGAAAGGACTGAACACATCACAAACCACAGCGGTAATTTCCAGCTGGGAGAGTTTGATTTCTCTCTGAGTGATTCTGCCGTTTACTGCCTCTGTGACTACAGGCAATTTCCTGATGTCCTCCTTGCCTCAGTTAGCTCAATTCTAATAATAGAACTTACCTTGTAAGGTTGTTGTAAGGTTTAAATGAATTAATGCATGCCAAGTGCTTAAAAATGTGCTTGGCAGAGAATATCTTTCAGTAAATATTATTTTTTTATTTTATTTTTTAATTATATTTTATTGTTATGCTATTACAGTTGTCCCATTTCCCCCCCTTCATTCCCCTCCACCCTGCACACCCC
>PVKU01007518.1:0-86348 GCA_004027475.1 Anoura caudifer
ATGGAACTGGAGAGCATTATGCTAAGCGAAATAAGCCAGGAGGTGAGAGACAAATACCATATGATCTCACCTTTAACAGGAACCTAATCAAAAAAAACAAACAAACAAGCATAATATAACCAAAGACACTGAAATTGAGAACAAGAGAGGAGAGGGATAGGAATATCCAGGGAAAAGGGGAAGGGATTAGAGCAACAAGCATGAAAGACATATGGACAAAAGCTAGGGGGGGTTGGAAATGGAAGGGAGCTGGGGAGGGCTGGGGCAGAGGGACGGGATGGGAGTAGAAAACAGAGGACTGTATAAGAACAACAATTAAAATAAAATTTAATTAAAAAAAATACACTAAAGGAACTATAAGCAGCCTGGATGAAGCAGAGGACAGAATTACTGAGGGGAAGAAAAGGTAGAAAAAGACACACAGATATTAAAGATGCATGAGAAAGACTAAAATATGAAGATTATTTAAGAGAATTACAAGAGAACATGAAACACAACAACATTGGAATCACAGGAATACAAGAAGGAGAATCAAGGGAGCTAGGAATAGAAACCCTGTTTGAAAAATTAATGACAGAAAATTTCCATAACCTGTAGAGGGGAAAAGCCATGAAAGTTTAGGAAGCACAGAAGGTCCCAATCAAGATGAATCCAAAGAGATGTATTCCAAGACACATCATAATTAAAATGCCAAGTTTTAAAGGTAAAGTGAAAATACTAAAATTAACTAGGAAGAAACAAGAAATAACATACAAGTGAACTACAAAGCTAGCAGCTGATTTCTCAACAGAAACACTATAAGACAAAAGGGCATGGTAAGAAATATTCCAAGTAATGAAAAGCAAAGGCCTGAAACCAAGACTACACTACCTAGCAAAGACCTTAATTAAAAGGAAAAGTGAAATAAGGAATATCTCAGACAAAGGAAGGATGAAAGAATACACACAACTCCACCAAACCAGCAATGCAAAATATGCTAAAGAGAATGCTTTAAGAAGAGGAAGAAAAATAATGCACGACAGAGGAACACAGGTATAGAGTAAGAAAAATGAATAAGTTCCTATCAATAATAACCTTAAATGTTAATGGATTAAATGGCCCAATCAAAAGAAATAGGGTAGCTTAATTGGTAAGAAAACATGACATGCATATATGTTGCTTATAAGAAACCCATCTCTGAATAAAGACCTACAGAGACTGAAGGTGAGGGGTTGGAAAAAATATTCTAAGAAAATGAGTAGGAAAAAAAGCTGGTGTAGCATTACTCATGTCAAACAAAATAGACTTCAAAACAAAGGCCAACAAATAAGAGACTTTGAAGGGCACGTCATAATACTCAAGGGAAGAATCCATCAAGAAGACATAAACATTGTAAACATACATGCATCCAAAATAAGAGCACCCAAATATATGAGGAAAATCTTGGAGGACTTCAAGAAAGGTACAGACAGCAGCACACATAGAGTAGTGGATTTTAACACTTTACTTTCAAAAATGGCTAGTTCTTCCAAACAAAATATCAACAAAAATATTGTGGCATTGAACAATGCCCTAGATCAGATGGACTTAACTGAGTCCATATTTATATATGTTTATATATATATATTTATATATATAATATCTTTCATCCCAAAGAAGCAAATTCCACATTCTTTTCAACTGCACAAGGAATATTTTCAAATGTAGGCTGCATAATAGAACACAAATCAAGCCTGAACGAGTTCAACAAATTGAAATAATATCAAGCATTTTCTTAGACAGGAAGAGACTAAAACTAGAAACCAAATTCAAGGGAAAAAAATTCAAATACACTTAAATTCATGGAGATAGAATAGCATGCTATTAAACAATGGGTTAAGAATGAGATCAACGAAGAATTAAGTTTCTAGAAAAAAATGTGAATGAACACACATTCCAAAACATACTGGACACAGTGAAGGCAGTCCTGAGAGGAAAGTTCATAGTGATACAGGCCTACCTAAAAAAGAGAAATATTTCAAATAAACAACCTGACCCTAAATCTACAAAAACTGGAGGAACAAAAACAAAGTCCAGAATGAGTAGGAGGAAGAAAATAACCAAGATCAGAGAAGAATTAAATGACAAAAAGACTAAAAGCACAATTCTAAGGATCAATAATTCCAGGAGCTATTACTTTGGAAAAAAAAATTCATGTCTTTAAGCAGCCTTATCAAGAAAAATAAGAGGACCCAAATAAACAAAATAAGAAATGAAAGAGGGGGATTACTACGGATACCCCATAAATAAAAAGGATTGTAAGAAATTACAAAAAACAACAATATGCCAAAAAAATTTGAAAACCTGGGTGACATGGACAAATTTCCAGACAAATATTATCTCCCAAAACTGAATGAAGAAGCAGAAAGCCTGAACAGAGTGATAACAAGTGGTGAAATTGAAGCAGTAAGCAAAAAACCCCTGGTACACAAAAGCCCTGGACTGAACTGTTGAACAGGAGTTTACAAACTATTTAAGGAAGAGCTAACCTCTATCTGACTCAGAATATTCCAAAAATATAAAAAGAGGGAAGACTCTTAACCTCTTTTATGAAGCTAGCATCACCCTAATTCCAAAAGGAGATGGACACAACAAAAAAAGAAAACTAAAATCCAATATCATTGATGAACATAAACAATAATATCCTCAACAAAATAATGGCAAACTGTATCCACCAATACATTGAAAACATCATACACCATGTTCAAGTAGGATTGATCTCAGGGATGCAAGGATGGTAAAATATTCACATTTCAATAGATGTGATACATCACATAAACGAAAAGATAAACAAAAATCACATGATCATATATGATAAATGCAGAAAAATAATTTGATAAGGTACAGCACTCATTTATCATAAAAGTATGCAGCAAAGTGGGAGTAGAGGGAGCATACCTCAACATAGTAAAGACCATAAATGACAAAACTACAGCCAGCATCATACTCAGTAGGCAAAACTACAAGCTTTCCCACTAAGATCAGGAACAGGATAAGGAAGTCCACTTTCACCACTCCTATTCAACATAGTATTGAAAGATCTAGCCACAGGGATCAGACAAGAAGAAGAAATAAAGGCATGCAAATTGGAAAGAAGAAGCAAAATTGTCCTATTTGGAAGATGACATCATAGTGTACTTAGAAAATCCTGTAGACTCCACCAAAAAACTAAGTGAACTAAAAGTGAATTTGGTAAAACAGCAGGATACAAAGTCAATATTGAGAAATCAAAGACAGCCCTGGCTGGTGTGGCACAGAGGATTGAGTGCTGGCTCATGCACCAAAAGTTCACTGGTTCAATTCCCAGTCAGGGCACATGGGGGAGGGTGAGAAGCAAACACACATTGATGATTCTCTCCCTCTTTTTCTCTTTCCCTCTCTCTAAAAATAAATAAATACAACCTTAAAATAGGAAATCAAAGACATTTTTGTACACCACCAACAGATCAGAAGCAGAAATCAGGGGAAAAATTCTATTTGATATAACAACAGGAAAAATAAAGTACTCAGGAATAAACCTAATCAAGGTGATAAGAGACCTATATTTAGAAAAATACACAACACTGAAGAAGGAAATCAAGAAAGACACTAAAAAGTGGAAGCTTATATCATGTTCATGGATTGGAAGAATTAACATCAATAAAATGCCCATATTACCCAAAGCAATTTATAGATTCAATTCAATCCCTATTAAAGTACCAATGACACATTTCACAGATATAGAACAAATGTTTGAGAATTTTATATGGAAGTATAAATGACTCCAAATAGCCGCAGCAACTGTGAGAAAGAAGAACAATGTAGGAAGGATCACAATACCTGATATCAAAATATATTACAAGGCTACTGTAATCAAAACATCCTGGTACCGACATAAAAACAGACGCATTAATCAATGGAACAGAATAGAGAGCCCAGAATGAAACCCAAGACCCTACTGTCAATTAATATTCAACAGAGGGAGCAGAAGCATAAAATGGATTAAAAATAGCCTCCTCAACAAATGGTGTTCAGAGATCTGGACAGGTACATGGAAAAAAATGATCTTGGCCCTCAACTTACACCATACACAATAGTAAACTCAAGATGGGTAAAAGACTTAAATATAAGTCACGACACCATAAAGGTTTCATAAGAGAGCACAGGCTGGACAATCTCAGAATTTGACACAGCAATATTTTCACATGTCCCCTAAAGGAAGGGACACATAGGAAAGAATAACAAGGGGCTTCAGAAAAAAAAGCTTCTGCAACACTAAAGAAAACATCAGCAAAATGAAGAAGGAACCAGTCTTATGGGAAAATATATTTGCAAATGATACTTCAGACAAGGATTTGATGTCCAAAATATATAAAGAGCTCACACAACTCAATTCTATGTAGACAAACAGCCCAATTAAAAATGGGCAAAGAACTTGAACATTTCTCCAACGAGGACATACAGAGGGTCCAGAGACATGAAAGGATGCTCAGCATCACTAGCTGTCACAGAGATGCAAATTAAAACCACAATAAGATACCTCTTCAAACAGGTCAGAATGGCCATTGTAATCAAATCAACAAAGACAAGTGCTGGCTAGGTTGTAGGAAAAAGAGAATACTAGTATACTTTTGGTGGGAATGCAGACTGGTGTAGCCTCTGTGGAAGACTGGAATTTCCTCAGAAAACTAAAAATGGAATTGCTTTTTGACCCAGCAATTCCACTGCTAGGTTTATACCCTACAAATCCCAAAACACCAATTCAAAAGAACCTATGCACTCCAATTTTCCTGGAAGCATAATTTACAATAGTCAAGTATTGTAGGTAACCTAGTTACCAATCAAAATAAGTGGATCAAGAAACTATGGTACATTTACACAATGGAATACTATGCAGCAGAAAAAAGGAGATCCTACCCTTTACAACAATGTGGATGTAAATGGAGAGCATTAAGCTAAGTGAAGCCAGACAGTGAAAACAAATACTATATGATTTCACCTATAAGTAAAGCCTAATCAAGAAAACAAACAAGCAAGCAAAATATAACCAGAGACATTGAAACTAAGAACAAACTGACAGTAAGCAGAGGGAAAGTGAGTGATCGATAACATGGGATAATGTGCAAGGTTCATCAAGGAACATGCATAAAGGACACATGGACAAAGCTGAAGGCGGGAAAGATCAAGGGTGAGAGGTGGGGATTGGTGTGTTGGTGTGGAATGGTGGGGGTAAGATGGAGGCAACTATATTCAAACAACAATAAAAATAGAGTAATAATAGGAAAATGGCTGTCTTGCTGTGAAATGAAGAAGTATTAAGAATTAATGAGATCATGTTGTATTCATCTTTCACCACCTCACTTATTTCACTTAGCATAATGCTTTCCAGACCCATTCATGCTGTTGAGAGTGGTAGGAGCTCCTTCTTCATTTTTACTGGTTAGTATTCCATTTTGTAAATGTTCCATAGTTTTTTGATCCACTCATTTACTGATGGGTATGTAAGTTGCTTCCAGCACTTGGCTATTGTAAATTTTGCTGCTATGAACATTGAGGATCATAGGTTGTTTTGAGCTGATGTTTTAGGAGTCTTAGAGTACAATCTCAGCAATGGAAATGCTGGGTGGAAAGGCAGTCCCATTTTTAGTTTTCTGAGAAAATTCCATAGGGTTTTCCACAACTACTTCACTTGCCTGCATTCCTACTAACAGTGTACTAAGGTTCCTTTTTCTCTACAACCTTAGCAACAAATACCATATTATCTCACCTATAGGTGGAACCTAATCAACCAACCATCACGCAAGCAAAATATAACCAGAGACAGTGAAACAAGAACAGACTGATAGTAACCAGAGTGGATGGGGGAGGTGATAATGGGAAAAATGGGAAGGGCCATCAAGGAACATGTTCAAAGTTCACATGGATAAAGCCAAGGATGGTAGGATTGAGGGTAGGAGGTGGTAATGTGTGGGTTGAGGCAAATGGTGAGGAGAAAATGGAGATGACTGCATTTGAAAAACAATTACAAATATAAAGCAGGGGGAAAAAGATATGAGGAATCTGTACTGTCTGAAACTGCAAGACACTGTTCTCTGACCTCTACTCCCTCTGTTGTTTCTTGCCTCCCATCCCTTTATGTTAGACATTTTAGAAGAATGAATGTCAACTATAATGCTGCAGTTGTCAAGAGTTAAATAGATAAAAGATTTTGTGTTTTTTTGGCATAGGGTAATAAAAACACTGTGGCGTATTTCATGTATTTTATTTGAAAGATCAGACCACATATTGGCATTTGCACTTGCTGTTTATTCCAAGTGGTTCATATTGGATGGAAAGGATAATTTGTTGAAATGAGTATGTGTCAGTGACACTATGAAAGTGCTACTAGAGATTTATGATGGTGAGGGTTATGGGCAACCTGGGGGCTGGTCTCAGTTGCCTAGTGCTCTGGATTTGAGTGCCTTCAGAGAAACAGCTGTATTATGATTTTGAGAGCTTACCTCTAGAATGTTATGACATGCTCTCCAAAACTTTGTAGGTCTGGAGATAGTTACAATATGTGTACATTTATCAATAGAGAGGATGTAGTCATTGTCTTTTTCATGGAGTTCATGTGGAAACTTCTCAAATGTCTTTGTTCTGCTCTGTTTCCTGGATAGTTTTGAAAAGCCTGAAGCTGAGGCTCAACTATGATTCCTTGTATGGTATTATTTTGAAGAATTTGCAGAATATATTTATTCATCATAATTTATTGTAGCTCAGATCTCCTTTTAGGGGCTCTTCAGGTGTATATTTTCAGTATTCTTTGAAGGAAGTTTATAAGTTTTAATGATAATATCCATTTTGAATATGTAACTATTATTCATGACATTGGCTACTATGAAGATGAATTATGAGTAAGTAATATCTTTTCCAATATTAATTTATTTTTTCTCAGACCAATCTTATAAAGTCAGTACTATTTCTATCTCCATTTTATAGATGACAAAGAGAGGCACAGTCTGTAGTTTGACTAAGGTCATACACCCAGTATTGAGACATCAGACCCTATGTTCTCAACTACTACATAGAAGTACTGATTGTTTTGCTGATGAGATTTGATTAGCAGAAGGTACTTTCAAGCTTGTTACTGAACCCATTGGAATCAAAAGTAGATGCTTGTATGTGCTTCTGGACAGAGAGGTGAACTGAGTGTGCCCTTCTTAGAAGTCTGTAACTTCCTTCCATTGTTTTAGAATAAAGTACTTACTCCTTAGCATGGCCTTTCTAGGTAATCTCCTAAATTCCCCTTTCCAATCATATAGGACTGCCCCAAACATGCCAGGGGTACCCATATGTTATACTTTTGCTTATAACATGTGTTCATACCAAAACTGTCTTTCTTCTTGGGCCCTGTTTGCACACTTTTTACTCTGGCAAATTCCTTCTAGAGCTTCCCAATTTGAGTGCCAGTTCTTTTTGAAGATACATTGAGATAGTTGTCTCTGAACCCTCAGGGCAATTTGACATAGTCCAAAGCTGCCCTTGCCTTTATCTGGTCATTTCCAACCCTATCTGTTTATTTCAACTTGCCATATAAATATTACCTTTTTCTTTGACTTTCTCTAAACTGCTCTGTATCCACAGAACTGATCTATATGAACTTTCACATGCAGGATCCCATTGAAGAGATCAGGGAGAGGAGAGTTGCCAGGGGGCGGAGGTGGAAGTATGTTTTCCTCCATTTTCTCCTTGACTTGGGGCCACAGTTCTGGCAGCAGATGTGTCTTTCCTTCCTGGGTCAGAACTTCTTCACCTGGCAGCCCCTTGTCATTTGCTTCAGGTCCTTAGGGAAGTAAGACCTCCCCACTGTGCTTGGTCTCTGGGTTTTTTTTTCCAGTGCTTGTTGGGTAACTCTGTCTACAATGTTGTCTGTTGTTCCTTCAACAGAACTTCTATGTTTGAACCATAAAGATGAATTCTATCTCCTGCTGGGACCTGACTCTGACACTCCTTTGTCCCAAACTATTTCTGGGCCTTGTCTTCCAACTCACAAATATTCTCTTCCTACCCAGCTAAATTCCCCATTCGTAGGAGCACAAGATATCTTTAAAAACACTGATAAAGATAGACTTAAGAGCCCATTGAATTATTGGAAACCTGTGGTGTTGGATTTCTTCTGTTTTTCTTTTCTTTCATACTCGTTGTGGTTGGTTCCAGGCACATGTTGCATATAATCCATATTATCTTCCTTTATCCAGAATACAACCCTAGGAATGAATGGGTTATCTTTCTTCCCTTAACATCTATGTGATTATTTATGTATTTGCCTTCCCTACAAATTTATTAGCTCCACTGTGGGAGGTGTGTATCTTTAGGACTTGTTAAAATATATGCTACTTGAATGTATGCATGTATGCATGAATGAATTAAAGATACCTATCAATATGTGGGGTCCATCTAGCAGCCACAGAACAAAAATAATGTGTTCCCACCCTGATCCTCAAAACTTTAACATGAAGCAGCTCTTCTTCCCATGGTTCCAGAAGCAGATTCAGAGGCCTAATTCTGCCTTTGGTCTGCATCCTCTGTGCTGTGTTTGGAGGACAATGAAGCATTGAGTGCCTTGCCCCAGCTGTGCAAGCTGCTGGGTAGAGAAGCCAGGATTCCTGACATCCAGCCCAACAATCTCTTGACTAAACCACATAGGCTGTTTTCCGCTTCCCTGCCTTTGACTACTCAACTTTTCTTGACTCAGACACCATTAATCCCTTTCCCAGGACACACACCCACCTGATCTTAGAGCCAAGTTTTATTAGGTGTATGGCTTTTCTTGGAATGTTCAGTCACCTCAGAGCTCTGGCCTCTCATCCCAGAGCAGGAGGATTTGTGGAGACAAATTCCTACCACAAGCGACCAGTATGAATCTCCAAATCCTCAAAAAGGCCAGAGGCTATGGTTTTCTGCAACTGCTGTGCACGGTTGACAGAAAGTAGAAATACAAGTTTGTAGAATATAACTCTTCTTTGTAAACCTGTTTTAGAGCTAACCAAGGCATATGAGCCATTGCTGTTTCAATACAACCAGAAAACATGTAAATCTCCAATAAGAGCCATATTCACACACATTCACTTTTTTTGCAGTTATTGATGCTGCTTCTTTCTCCTAATTTTTTCCAATAAATTTGTTATTTGCTGGTGTATAAAAAAAGCAAACAGAAAATGAATAAGCTGTGGAATTTAAAAGAAAAAAATGAGCCAGAAATCTGAAGGGGTAAGAAAACCACAAAAATAAGGTAAACAGAATACTGCAACATACTGCAGCTCGGATACAGGCTTTACTATTGGTAAGGAGGCTAAAGTGGATTAAATGGAACAAACCTGAGTTGTAGATGGCAAAGAATTTTAATTTCCATTATCCTCCTCAACATAGGTATGATGTAAGTTTAGACTTTTGTCTATGCTACCCTTTAAGGGTTTTGCATTAGAAGTTAGTTATTAAATATATATATTTATATATAATATAATATGAAATATATAAAAGTAAACATATAATATAATATAATATACATTTATATACTATATGATATGAAATATATATAATATAATCTATATTTTGTTTCTTGTTGAACCATATAGTAAAAATGATTAGTGGGGGTGAAATCTGTGGCAATGAACAGATTACTTGCTACAGTGTTTAGGATAGCTGAAATATGCAATAATTGATTTTAACATGCACTATAATTTGTTCCATATGCATTGCTGTCAACTGCGATGCATCATAATTAAGCTGACGTGTTCAAAAACTGGCCACTGAAATGAGCACTCACTGAATTTTCCAGCTGTGAGCAACTGATGCTTCTCTTCCCCTGATTTGCCACTCAGGACCCACATTGCTGGGTTTCATTTTGCTGCTGTTCTCCATTTTATCTATTTTACTCCCTAAAATTTTAAATGACCTCCTTAAATGATTTCAGGTTCTTTCCCCATCTTCATTTTCACATGGTCACATATTTTAGCAGTGATAGATCTACATGCAATCTCCTACATCATCATAAATTAGATCTAAAATAGTGGGGGTGGTCAAGAATTTGATGTAAGACATAGCAACGGATCCACAAAAGTTTCCTATTTTAGCTCTTCCACTCCTAATTGAACCATGCTTGAACTCTTGTTAAGAAATGCACTTGCAAGAAGAAAGTGTAGTGTGTGTGTGACACAAGTCCACCTCTGGTCCCAGTTTCATAAATAAAAATGTTTCTACTTCTCACTCTCTCTTTTTTGTAGTTCTGCAATCATCAGAATACTTATGTGCATTCAGGATGGCCTTACCTTGACTGTATGATTATATTTTTTTCTTTTGTAAAACGAATATGGTTTAGTTGAAGGTGCATTGAACTAGGGTTTGGGAGCCCTGGGGTCAAGTCCCAGTACTGTTACCATTAAAAGTGTTAGTAAAGCTGACTGTCAGCTTTCTTGCTGGAAAAGGACAGCATTCTCTTCCACTATCCCACCCACCAATGTCACAACTTCTCTAATCTGTTTATCATATAGATGGGGCCTGTGATTGCAAAGTATTTAATAACAAAAGTTATTTCATCAGAGATCTGTACTTGATTAACTTGTCATTGGCTGTTAATTTCTTTAGTACCATTTCTGTGGTGAAGAGCATGGTAGCCATTTTCCTACTATTTTCTTTAGGAGCCCTATTCTTTCACTTATTACAATCATGTGACACTGGTGAGGCCCACTTAGTTGTCTACAGTAAATTAGTTCTGGCCAAACATGGTGGGTTTTTTTCTGTCTGTTAACAAAAGACATTGTTACCCTTATTGTGGTCATGTAACCAAGCTTGACCAGTATGTGTTCTTTTATGAGTTTCAATAGCCAGAACTTGTAAAAAAGATTTTCTCATTTCCTAGAAAATTAACTATGAAGATATAAGACTGGTGATTCCCCTTCAGAAGAAATAATTTATGTTCTCCCCTCCATCAAAGAAGATAGGAAATGATAATAAATGACTTTGGAAATTGCAAAGTAAGTTCTAGGACAACAGAACTTATCCAACTTCTGCTGTTATTTCTTGGCTAAATCCCTTAACATCCAAATCATTTAGAGTTAAGGAAGTACCAGATTGAGGAGGGAGAGTGGTTCTCCATCTCC
The DNA here is from genome assembly GCA_004027475.1 of Anoura caudifer. Taxonomy (NCBI): domain Eukaryota; kingdom Metazoa; phylum Chordata; class Mammalia; order Chiroptera; family Phyllostomidae; genus Anoura; species Anoura caudifer. Next base: position 11,139 of record PVKU01007518.1, read on the forward strand.
CTCTGTCTTCTTAAGTTTTATTTTCTGAAATGGAAGAGTCTCTCTTTAAGTTTAGGGTCTGAGTAGGGTGCTGACTGTTGCTTAATAAGCATCCTGACAGGAATCCTTTGAATATAAGAATGTTCATCCCACTCCCTGGTCAACACAGTCTTAGGGCCACAACACTTGCATGTGAGGGTTTTATTTTTTTAACCTACATAAGGGTTGTGTTTTTTTGTTTGTTTTTTGTTTGTTTTGAGAAAGGAAAGGAGAGAGAGAGAAAGAGAAACATCAGTTAGTCATTCCACTTATTTATGCATTTATTGGTTGATCTTGTATATGCCCTGACTGAGGACAAAACCTGCAACCTTTGCTTCTAGAGGTGATGCTCCAACCAACTGAGCCACCTAGCCATGGCTTGCCCATTAGTTTTGAGAAAGCTTTGGATGGTGTGAGTGCATCTGCAGTTGTTCTCAAACTTAGAGTACATCTGAACCCCCAGAAGCCTTGCAATAATAGATTTCTGGGCTCAACCCCCAGAGATTATGATGCTATAGAACTGGTTGCTATGATAATTCTGCCTTTCTAATAAGTTCCTAGGTTAGAGTGAGGATGCTGGTCTGTGGACAATGTTTTGATAACACTTCTGTAATAAATGTGTGATTAGACTGGAAGATGAGGGATTCCAGTCTTGGCACCGTAGGCAATTCACTAAATTTCTATGAGCTTCACCTATAAAAAGAGAGATTTGATCTAGGTGATCTTTAAATTTACTTTAAGATGTTGTAAATCTACCAATAGATCATCAAGTTCTATTTGGGAGGACTGTATTGTAATTATAGTCTTTTCCCTTCAAGACAGATTTTACTTAAAAAGATAATATCTAATTTCTGCAGAAATGGCAGAGATAGAGGTCAACAATATAATAGGGTAAATATTAGATGCTATGAATTCTAAGGCCTTGATAAATTACTCTGTAGTTAAGCAATATTTTCCATCTGAAGGTTGCACAGTTTTATAATAACTTATTTATTAATTAGGTATTAGTTCTGGAATTGAGGCAATGCTTGGTCAGTACTTTCTGTACCACAGGGAAGAGTGAACAGTGCTGGGGAACACAGTAGTGGGGATAGTGAGAGTTTGAAGGAAGGAAGAGAATCAGCACATAGAGTGCTTTTCTACCCCTCCTACTATGACATTCTGCATTTCCCTAGAAGATACTCTGGATGTGCAACCAAGAAAAGACTTGAAGATATGTCCAGAGCACAATGAGAGTTGTGAGAGAAGGGATGGATTGTGGCAGCTTTTAGGACATCACTTAAATTTGAAAAGAAAGGGAGAAAAGAAAATTATCTGAAGGGATTTCCTAAAGTAGAAAGGAAAAAATCATTGAGTCTACATTTTCTTTCTCTAAGTGCCTGCACAAACTTCCTACATCTCATCAATAACAGAAATGACCATTTTTATGAGTGTGAAGAGGAACCTGTGGTTATAACAATCTTTCTTTTCTCCTTCTTTTACTTCTGAGGAAGAATATGTGGTGGATGTAAAGAAAAATATTTAACAGTAATTTAGTAAATAATTTTTATACAAGAACCACTTTATGACAGCTTAATGGTATTTAAAGGTGTTAATAGGGGATTTCTGAAGATGATGGCCAGGTAGATGGGAGTGGAGACCACTTCTCCCTGTGCATAGGTAGAACATCTAATGATCTTCTGAGGAACAGAGTGAACAGTCAATGGTATCTCAGCATATATGGAGGTTGGAGGCCAATATTTTAGAGAACATTGAAAAACAGATGGTAAGGAGATCGCTTTTGGATGAGATTGTGGGACCAGTGCAGTGACCAGGGCTGCTACAGGCCTAGACTCAGTGCCTGCTGACACCTGCCACAGGATCTGTGGACAAGAGCCAAATCAACAGCTCTGTCTCCTGACCTGATAGAGTGGCTCCAGGATGGATGTGGATAGTTGAAGTCACTAGGGTGAATAAAGACAAAGTGGAAGACACACAGGAGTGGCATTCACCTGATGAGACTGTGGATGCCAGCTGGGTCATTACGAGAGAAGCTGGGGAGCTAGGCGATGTGTGGAGAAGGGAGAAGAGTTGGGCCCTGGCAGATGCTGACCCGGATAGTCTGTGGTCTGACTGGAAAGTTTTGCTGTATGAGAGGCCAGGTGCTTATTCAGGACAGGAGGCTTGGGCAGGGGGATTTTGTTCAGAAGGAGGCTCTCTATGACTGTTTGGAGACATCTCCTGCAGTGGATGCCCCACTGCCATGCCCCCAATTCCATAGCCACGACCTCAGCTGTGCCCCTGCCCTCATAGACATAGCCTTACCTTCACACTCACCCCTGCTCCTGCCCCCTCAGTGGCATGCCTCTGCCCCTGCCTCCACAACCACATCCGCACCCCTACTCCCATGCCTCAGTGGTGGAGGGCACTCACCTGGCCTGCCACCTCAGCAGAGCTCGCCTGACCCTGCCACCTCAGAGGCCATGCCACTGCCCCTGCTGCTTCAGTGCCCTCCACCCTGTGTGGCCTGACTGACTCATTAAGAGGAAGCAGGAAAACCCCCCACAGAGGAGAGTAGGAGGGCTCAGGGAGTTAATAGTCCCCAGAAAGACTTAGTGGGGAAGCTGAACTACCCAAAAGAGACTGAGAGTGCCTAGCACCTAGGGCAGCAAAGAACGAGAAGGTGGTATGTGAGTTGACCCTAATCAGTGCACCTCAAGGACAGCACAAGTGGTAGATTGAAGATGCCAGCCTGGCACAGCAGGGCAATGGGAACTCCACAGTGAAGAGAGGAACTGGGCTAGAGACTGGGCAACTGTGAGTAGTGTGGCCCAGACCATGGCCCCCACCCTCACAAAACCCTAGGAAGGGAAAATGTGAAACCCAACCACCCTCAACCTGTGGCAGTGAAGAAAACAAGCAGAACTATTTTGGCCAGGTTAAAGTCAACAGGAGGCTTTTCTTTCTTTGTTTATTCATTTTTCTCCCCAAGTGAGACAATAAAACCTGGAGCTGTCAATGGACCAGAGTCAGACCCAAAAAAGGGATCACAAGGCTAGTCTCAACTACTGAGAAACTGATACAAATTTCACCTTGCTATTCCAGAGAACTTGCATATTATTGTTTATTTGTATTATTATTTTTACTTCTTTTATTTTATTGGTATTTTTATTTATCTTCTTTCCATTTAGTTTTATTCATTTTATTTGTTTGTGTAATTGCATTGTTTCATTGGTTTTATTTTTTCTCTCTTTCATAGTGTATTTTAATTTTCCTTCTTTCCCTTAACTTGTGTTCCAATAGCACACTACTCTAGGTCCTGTATTTCCTATTCTTGTTATTCAGATAATACATTTCCTGTCACATGGCTGTTGTTCCAGTATTGTTGTAAATAATTGTTGTTCCACACAATTGTAAACACTACATAGCACCCCTCCTGAATCTTAGCCCATTTCACTGTCTTCTGGAAACTTATTTCTGTTGTGGTTAACTCTATTCTCTTGCACACTACACCTATTTCCTTTCCTTAACTCTCATTCTGTCCCATAATCTGACCTCCCACAAGCTTACTCTTTCTAGATTCAACTCACAATCCTTCCCCTCTTTCAGAAAAGTCTTATCTCTTTTCTACCCTTTCTAAAAAGTGGCTAGTTGGGTGAAATATCATGATTAACATTTTACTTATTTAAAGGATCCCCTTTCTCTTCTCAAAATTTTGGTAATTTATATCCTGTAAAACACACTCCTGCTGTCTTAATTCATTTTCCATTCTCCCTCTTAGTGATCACATAAAAGAGTAGGTGGGAGCTGTGAACACTAAAACACCTGCTGGAAGATAGAAGCCACCAACAAAGGAACCACAAACAGATAACAATGGAAGAAGGTGAAGGAGTGAGAAGAAGCCACATTAACCTCAGTGCAGGACCAATATGGAATTACAACTAAATGGTGGAGAAAATAACCAGAACAAACAACTGAACAACAGAGACAGAGAACCCTCAAAACCTCATACACACAGAAGAACTAGCTTCAACACAACCTGTCTGCACCTGCACAACAGCATAGAAGATGCTATGGGTGGAGTGAAGTTAACCAGCTGGAGGGAAGGACCCACCAAAGAAAGACCCAACAACAATCAAAACCCAAAGACATATAAAGAGCCAACATAAATGACAGCCTTACAACAGCAAGTCCAGAAGATCAAAGAGACTGCACCAATGAATCTCACAGGTAACTGTGAAAACTACTACCATAGAAGTTCACACCACAAATCCAGGGAGTCAGAACAGATCAATTTAAGAAGCTGAGGCTAACAACAAGAGTCTCATGAAAAATGAGAAGACAAAGAAACAATCCACAAATGAAAACAAAGGAGGAAGCCCAGAAAGAATGCTAAATGAAACAGATGCAAGTCAACTATCAGATATTGAGTTCAAACAAATGGTTATCAGGAAGCTCAATGATCTCATAGGGAAATACCAAAAACTACAGGGAGACTACAATGAACTCACTGCAAACTACATGAATATGAAAAAAAATAAATAGAAACTATCAACAGGGGCCAAGAGGAAATGAAGAATACAATTTCTGAACTGAAGAACATAGTGGAAGGAATCAAAAGCAGGCTAGGTGAAGCAAATATTGTATCAGTGAGCTGGAAGACAAGGTAGAAAAGAATACCAAGAGAGATCAAGAAAAGGAAAAGAGACTCAGAAAGAACAAAGAGGGGTTAAGGGAAATTCAGGACAACATACAAAGTTATAATATCCATATAATAGAGACACCAGATGGAGATGAAGAAGAGCCAGTGATAGAAGACCTCCTTGAAAAAGTAATGAAGGAACATTTCCCTAATTTGAATAGAGAAAAAGTCACACAAATTTAGGAAACACAGAAAGTCCCAATCAAGAGGAACCCAAAGAGGCCCACTTTAAGACACATCAGAATTAAAGTGGCAAAATTTCAAGACAAAAAGAGAATCTTAAAGTCAGCATAGGAGAAATAGGAAATAATATACAAAGGAATCCTGATAAGGCTAGCAGCTGACTTCTCAACGGAAATGTTCCAAGCCAGAAAAAAATTGACAAGTGATATTCCAATTAATGAAAAACAAAAGCCTGAAACCAAGACTACTCTACCCAGCAAGGCTTTCAATTAAGATGGAAAGTGAAATAAAAAGTTTCCCAGACAAAAGAAGCCTCAAAGAATACACATCCACCAAACCAGCCCTGTAAGAGTTGCTAAAGAGTCTGCTGTAAGAAAATGGAAAAATAAAAACAAAAACGTGAAAGGGAGAGGAAAACAGGTATGAATAAAGTAAAATGGCAACAAATAAGTACCTAACAATAATAACCACAAATGTAAAAGGATTAAATACTCTAATCAAAGGACAAAGAAGAGCTGAAGGGAAAAGAAATCATGACCCACACATGTGATACCTGCAAGAGACCCACATCAGAACAAAAGACCTACACAAACTGAAAGTGAAGGGATGGAAACAAATTTTCCAAGCAAATGGACAGAAAAAAAAAAAAAGCCAGGGTAGCAATGCTCATAACAGACAATGTAGACTTCCAAACAAGGGCCATAAAAAGAGAACCAGAAGGTCACCTCATAATACTCAAGGCATTGAGTATTACTCAAATCAATCATAAAAAGTTAAACATTGTATATAGATATGGACCCAACATGGGAGCACTCAAATATAAAAGGAAAATCTTGGAGGATTTAAAAAATGATATTGACAGCAAGGCAATTATATTAGTGGATTTTAACACCCCAATCTCAAAAATGGGTAGACATTCCAAATAAAATATATTAACAAAGATATTGTGGCTTGAACAATGTCCTATCTAATGAATTTAACTGAAATATATATAAAGCAAAGGCCATTTGCCCCAAAGGCACAAAAAACACTCTTTTCAATCACACATGGAACATTTTCAAAGGTAGACCATATGATGGGACACAAAACAATCTTCAACAAATTTTAGAAAAATGAAATATCAAGCATTTTCTCTGACAACAAGGGACTGAAAGTAGAAAACAACCTCAAGGAGAAAAATTAAAAAAAAAAAACACTGTAACTCAAGGAGATTGAATAGCGTGCTATTAAACAATTAATGGGTTAGAAATGATATTAAGAAAAGAGAAAGATTCCAGAAACAAATGAAAATGATCTCACAGCAATCTGAAACTTATGTGACACAGTGAAGGTAGTCCTGAGAGGGAAGTTCTTAGCAATAGAAGTCTACCTAAAAAGATAGAAACATTTCAAATAAACAATCCAACCCTACATCTACAAGAACTGGAGGAACCACAAAAAAGACGGCCCAGATCAAGTAGAAGGAAGGAAATAATCAAGACTAGAGCAGTATTAACAGACATAGAGACTAAAAGCACAATTCTAGTGTTCAATAAATCCAGGAGTTGGTTCTATAAAAAGATAAACAAAATAGACAAGCCATTAAAAGACTCATCAAGAAAAAAAGCAAGAGGACCCAGATAAACACAATTAGAAATGAAAGAGGAGAGATTACAAATGATACCACAGAAATACAAAGGATTGCAAGAAATCACTATGAACAACTCTATGCCAAATAATTTGTAAAACTAGATGAAATGGAAAACTTTCTGGAAAAATATAATCTTCCAAAACTCAATGAATAAGAAACAGAAAGCCTGAACAGACAAAAACAGCTGATGAAATTGAAGTAGTAATAAAATATCTTCTGACACAGAAAAGCCCTGGACTAGATGGTTTCACAGGAGAATTTTACAAAGCATTTAAGGTCAGAACTTTATCCGTCTGTGGACCCTATCCTTCACAGACAATTCCAAAATATCCACAAAGATAGAAGATTCCCTAACTCTTTTTATGAAGTCAACATCATCCTAATCAAAAAACCAGTTAAAGACATAACAAAGAAACAAAGCTGCAGGCCAATATCACTGATGAACATAGACACTAAAATCCTCAGCAAAATATTGGCAAATAGCACCCAGCAATATGATAAAAAGATTGCACCAGGGATCAAGTGAGATTCATCCCAGGGATGCATGATGCCACAACATTCGAAATCAATAAACATAATACATCACATAAACAAAATGAATGACCAAAATCACCTGATCATAACAATAGATATGAGAAAAGTATTTGATAATGTACAGGACTCATTTATGATAAAAAAATTCTTAGCAAATGGGAATAGAGGGAGTATTCCTCTTCATCTAAAGTCCATATATGAGAGACCTAGAGCCAACATCATATTCAATGGGCAAAAACTAAAATCTTTCCCACAAATATCAGGAACAAGACAAGGATGTCCACTTTTACCACTCCTATTCTATAGAGTATTGGAAGTCCTAGCCACAGCAATGAGACAATAAAAAGAAATAAAAGGCATCCAAATTGGAAAGGAGGAAGCAAAAGTGTCACTCTTTGCAGGTGACTGATAGTGTACGTAGAAAATCATATACACTCCACGAAAAAAACTACTCAACTGAGAAAATGAATTTGCCAAAACAGTGGGATACAAAGTCAATATTCAGAAATCAAAGGCATTTTTGTACAACAATGAAGTATCACAAACAGAGATAAGGAAAAAATTCTATTTTGTATAGCAACAAGACAAATAAAGTATCTAGGAATAAACCTAACCAAGGATGTGAAAGACCTGTACTCAGAAAACTACAAACACTGAAGAAAGAATTTAAGGAAGAAACAAAGAAATGGAAGCATGTATGATGCTCATGGATTAGAAGAATTAACATCATCAAAACGTCTATACCTAAAACAATTTAAGATTCAGTGCAACTTCTATTAAAGTACCAATGGCATATTTCACAGATATAGAACAAATATTTCAAATATTTATATGGAACCATAAATGACCTTTAACACCTGCAGGGATTTGAGAAGGAAGAACAATGTAGGATGGATCACAATACCTGATATCAAACTGTATTACAAGGCCACCATAATCAAAAGAGCCTGGTACTGGCATAAGAACAGATACATAGACCAATGGAAGAGAACAGAGGGCTCAGAAATAAAACCAAGTCTCTATGGTGAATTAGTATTTGACAAATTGGGCAGAAGCATGAAATGGAATAAAAATAGCCTCTTCAACAAATGGTGTTGAGAGATCTACATAGCTACATGCACAGAAATGAAAATCAATCACCAACTTACACCATATGCAAAAATAAATTCAAGGTCGATAAAATGCTTAAATATAAGTTGTGAAATCGTAAAAGTACTAGAGGAAAATATCAGCTAGAAAATCTGAGATGTTTCATGGAGCAATATATTAACTGATATGTCCCCTAAAGCAAGGGCCATAATTGAAAGAATAAACAAATGGATCTCATCAAAATAAAAAGCTTCTGCATGCCTGAAGGAAACATTAAAATGAAAAGAGAACTACCTATATGGGAAAACATTTGCAAATGATACCTCACAGAAGCATTTGACCTCCAAAATATATAAAGAACTCACATGACTCCATTCCAGAAAGACAAACAATGCAACTACTAAATGGGCAAAGGACTTGAACAGACACTTCTCGAAGAAAGACGTGCAGAGGGCCCTTAGACATTTGTAAAGATGCTCAGCATCACTAGCCATCAGAGATGCAAATGAAAACCACAGTATGATATCATTTCAAACCCTTAAGAATGGACATCATAAACAAATCAACAAACAAGTGTTGGAGAGGAAGTGGAGAAAGGGAACCCTAGTGCAACATTGGTGGGAATGAAGACTAGTGCAGCCACTGTGGAAAACAGTATGGAATTTTTTAGAAAGCAAAAAACAGAGCTACATTTTGACCTGGAAATTCCACTGCTTGGAATATATCCTAATAACCTGAAAACACCAATCCAAATGAAACTATGCACCCCAATGTTTAAAGCAGTACAATTTACAATAGCCAAGTGCTGGAAGCAAGCTCAGTGCTTATCAGTAACTGAATGGATCAGAAAACAATGGTACGGTTACACAATAGAAGACTACACAACAAAGAGAAAGAAGGAGCTCCTACCATTTGTGACACCATAGATGCACCTGGAAAGTATTATGCTAAGTGAAAAAAGTTAGTCAATGAGGGAGAAATACAATATGATCTTACCTTTAACGAGAATCTAATCAAGAAAACAAGCACTCAAGCAAAATATAACTAGATATATTGAATTTAACAACACCCGACAGTACCCAAAGTGGAAGTGGAAGGGGATAATGGTGTTAAAAGGGGGAAGGGTTTCTAGGAACAACTATAAAGGACACAGCGACATAACTAATGGGTGTGGAAGCAATGGAGGAAAGAGAGTTTGATTAGGGTGTGTGGGTGTTTTTGTGAGTAAACCCAGACAAATGTAGTTGAACAACAATAATATAGTTAAAATATACTGAAAATTAAATAAATAAATAAAAACTCCCAAAAAGCAAAAGCCCTGAACCACATGGTTTCACAGGAGAATTATACAAAATATTTAAGGAATAGCTAACCCCTATCCTTCACAAACAATTTCAAAGAAATCCACAAAAATGGAACACTCTCAAATGGTTGTGATGAAGCCATCATCACCCAAATTCCAAAACCAAATAAAGGCATAATAAAGAAAGAAAACTTCAGGCTAATATTCCTGATAAAGGTAGATGCTAAAATCCACAACAAAATATTGGCAAACCACATCCAACAATACATTAAAAAGATCATACACCATGACCAAATGGGATTCATCCTAGGGATGCAAGGATGGCATATTTGCAAATCAATAAATGTAATACATCACATAAACAAAAGGGAAGACAACAATCACATGATCATATCAATAAATGCAGAAAAGCATTTGATAAGGTACAGACCCATTAAAGATAAAAACACTCAGAAACATGGGAATAGAAGGAGCATTCCTCAACTTATTAAAGTCCATATTTGAAAGACATAAAACCAACATCATACTCATTTGACAAAAACTAAAATCTTTTCCACTAAGGTCAGGAATAAGACAAGGATGTCTGCTTTTACAACTCCTATTCAACATAGAATTGGAAGTCCTAGCCACAGCAATGAGACAAGAAAAAGAAATAAAAGGCATCCAAAATGGAAAGGAGGAAGCAAAGCTGTCATTGTTTGCAGATGACATGACACTGTACAAAACAAATCCTATTCACTCCATGAAAAATTTCTCAACCTAATAAGTGAATTTCACAAAACATCAGGATCCAAAGTCAATATTCAGAAATCAAAGGCGTTTTTGTATACCAACAATGAAATAGAAACAAAAATTATGAAAAAACTCCCATCTGATATAGCAAGAAGTGAAATGAATTAACTAGGAATAAACCTAACCAAGGGGGTAAAAGACCTGTTCATAGAAAACTACATGACACTGAAAGAAAAATTTAAAAAGACACAAACAGATGGAAGTATGTACCATGCTCATGAATTGGAAGAATTAACATCATCAAAATGCCCATACTACCCAAAGCAATTTGTAGATTAACTCAATCTCTATTAAAGTACCAATGGCATATTTCACAGCTATAGAACAAACATTTCTAAAATTTATATAGAACCATTTATGACCCTGAATAGCTGCAGCAATTTTGAGAAAGAGCAAAATAGGAGGGATCACAGAATCTGTTATCAAACTGTATTACAAGGCCAGAGTAATCAAAACAACCTGCTACTGTCATAAGAATAGACACAGACCAGTGGAACAAAATAGAGAGTCCAGAAATAAACCCAAGTCTGTATGGTCAATTAATGTTTGACAAAGGGCAAAAAATAGAATAGCATAGAATAGCATAAAATAGACTAAAAATTGCCCCTTTAACAAGTGGTGTTGGGAGACCTGGACAGCTACATGCAAAAAAACAATGAAACTCGAGCACCAACTTACATCATATAGAGAACTAAATTCAAAGTGGATAAAAGACTTAAATATAAGCCATGACTCCATAAAAGTCCTAGAGGAAAACATAAGCAGGAAAATATCAGATATTCCACTCAGCAGTATTTTCACTCTTATGTCTCCTATGGCAGGGGAAATAAAAGAAAGAATAAACAAATGGGATGTCATCAATATAAAAAAGCTTCTACGTGGGCAAAGAAATGGCATGGAAATGAAAGAGGAAAATATACTTGCCAATGATACCTCAGACAAGGTTTTAATCTCCAAAATATATAAAGAACTTACAGGACTCCACTCCAGGAAGACAAAAAATCCAATTAGAAAATGGATTGACCTGAACAGTCACTTCACCAAGGAGGATTTAAAGATGTCCCATAGACATAGGAAAAGATGCTCATCATCACTATTCATCAGAGAGATGCAAATTAAAACCACAATGAAATACCACTTCATAATTATGAGAACAGCCATCATAATCAAATAAATAGACAAGTGTTGGAGACCATGTAGCAGAAAGGGAACACTTGTGCACTCTTGGTGGGAATGCAGACTGGTGCATCCACTGTGAAAAACAGTATGGAATTTCCTCAGAAAAATAAAAAATGAGACTGCCTTTTGATCTGGTAATTCCAATGCTGGTATTTTATCCTAAAATCCCTGAAACACCAATCCATAACAACCTCTTCACCTTAATGTTCATAGCAGCACAATTTACAATAGCCAGGTTCTGGAAGCAAGCTAAGTGCCCATCAGTAAATAAATGCATGAAAAATTGTGATACCTTTACAGGATGGAATACTATGCAGCAGAAAGAAAAATGGAGCTCCTACCTTTTGCGACAGCATGGATGGAACTGGAGAGCATTATGCTAAATGTAATAAGCCAGGCAGTGAAAGATAATTACCATGTGATCTCACCTTTAACTGGAACCTTATCAACAAAACAAACAAGCAAGCAAAATATAAGCAGAGACTTTGAAATTAAGAACAATCTGACAGTAACCAGAGGGGAGGTGTGAGAGGATAATGTGGGGAAAAGGCAGGAAGGGATTTTAGGAATAAGTATAAAGGACACATGGACAAATTCAAGGGGGGGTGGAATCAGGTGAGGGAGGTGAGGATGACTGGGGTTGGGGGAGTGTTGGGGGAAAATTCAGACAAGTGTAGTAGAACAATAATTTTTTTAAAGGGTGGTAATAAATGGTAGTTATAGAAAATTCATTACTTTATTCAATATACATATATTGAGTGCCTAATATATCCTAGCAATGTAAGAGACCCCAGAAAATCAAACCATAAGAAGACCCTCTGCAAATTTAAGTGTTTTCTGGTCTAGATGGGAAGAAACATATAAACAGTAAAATTTTATGAGTTCCAATAGGTTGATTGCAGGATATAGTGAGAGAGATGCAGTCTTTTAGGGTGAGAGTATCAGCAAAGAAGCGCTACATAGAGTAATAGCCTGTGGCATGAATGAAGTTTGGGTCAGACAGGAAAAATATACATATTTTTTGACTCATCAGCACAATAGTTTCAAAGAGATGCGTCAAGGAAATACCAACAGTTTATTATGACTGGTGGTTTGGCTTGAAGCCGAAAGGAAAAATAGAGATACCTGTAAAGTTTATTTTGACACACTTCTTCAGAACTGATTTCAGTGCTCAGGAATTTGATTTTTATTGAAGAGATGGAATGGTGGATCATGGAATTAACTTACATCTATCTGCAGCTAAGTAAGTGTGTTGATTCAGAGTCCTTTCTGTTTTCCATTGACTTCTTTCCTCCACATTGCTCATGTTCTATTATGATGCATTGCCTCACTTCCTAGGCATGGATATTTCATAACCTCTATACCTAACCTTTCTCTTCTGGCTTTACTTTGAAGCTAATACTATGTAAACTTCTTCCCCTAGGTGTCAATTTATTTTCCAAATCAATAACAATAAATATGACTAATCTCTGTAGAAAACCATGATATTTAAATAAAAAGGAAATGGAGAAGGGAAAATCCAGAATTTGCTACAAGTTGGAGACTATTTTTATATTTTTGGAGTAATTGGATCCTTTTATCAAATAACAGTTGATGGAATTGCATAAGGCAAATGACTTTAAGTTTCTCAGGCTCTCTTCTTTAAATGGGAGAAATATTTTGGCCAAAGAGAAACCATTCCTAAAGAACCTAGAAGACTTCTTGGTATACCTTCTATCCTCATAGTTATCTCTAAATTTAATTATTTCTGAAAAACAGAATAGCTGCAAGGAAAAAAAAAATCTGTATTCTAGAAGAGTTTAACCAGTCTTGGAAACACCAAATCTCTATGGTAGTGAGCACAGCCACCAGTGTCTCCAACTTAATCATCATTCTGCTAAATGTTGAGTACTGTTTGGTACTGGGAAGGTTGATAGCTTTAAACCATGATTCCTGTTATCAAAGAGAAGTCATATTGTTGGAAAGCATTGTTTGTGGATACATACAAAGATTCATATTAATACTAAAAGGTAAGCCAGTTTGGCCTTATTAATTGCTTCTAAGGCTCAGGAACATTAGTTCTTCACTTTTTCAGGTTTTAGAATTCAGCAGGCATTGAATATGCTATTAACTGCCTATGACTAACCAGAGAAATGAGGTTTCTGTTTTAACTCTCTTTAGCATTTTACTTTCAGCTTCAGAACTTTAAAAGGAACAACCTGATTTGGACCAAATTTGATGTATTACTAGAGACTATTAAGTTACATACAATTTTCATGTTATTTAGATTGATATTTGGTATAAACATGTTCTGCAATTAAGCTGAGTACAGGCTACAATATGAACATCAACTTAACCTGAGGATCTATGATTAAAAAGAGTCCAAAACCAAAAAAAAAAAAAATCCTTGAAAAAATTTCAGAGAAATAGAAATTTGAGAAACAAGCAACCACAAAACACACCCATGTACTGACTTTTTTTTCCATGACCAGCTCCGAGTTATGGAGCAGCAGAAGAAAGAAAAGGGAACTCCTCTGAGCACATTTTCAACAGACTTTTTAGAACATATGGCAGATGTTTATCCCAATGCTTCTCAAATTTTAATATGCACATTAATCAGCTTAGAATGTTTGAAGTTCACATTCAGATTCTGTGGGTCCAAGGTGGACCCAAGCTTCTGGGTGCCTAACAAGCTCCCAGCCATGCTGCTGTGTACATCCTTGGACCATACTCTGAGTATCAAGAGCTTAGAATATGGTGGAAAGATGTTAGAAGTGGCAGTGTGAAAACCAGGGTCCATCTCTTTCAAGGCACTTAGATAAAGTAGCCAGGAGATTGAAACAGGTCTCTAGGAATAAGCCAGTCAGGCTTATTCCCAAGGGCTGCCTCTGCACTGAAGCTGGCTCCTCTTTGTGTCCTCAGGGTCTGTTTAGTTCTCTATGCTGTGCAGTGTCAGTGCAGTGTGAGGAAGGTTGGACACTGGTAGCAGAGTATGTTGCTCTGCTTTCTGAACTAGCCTGATGACTTGAATCATTCCCAGGGCCCAAGGTGAGGGAAGGAGGAGGAGAGGGAGAGGGAGTCCCATATCTTTACATCCCTCAGCCTGTTTGTGTATGGCTGGAAGATGAACAATAAAGGGCTATCTCAAATTAACTTGTCTGCACAGAGAAAAAATTCAGAAAAATGTTACAATGCTCCTTTTCTAGGCCACATCTCATAATATTTAGGACCCTGTGCACTTCCAAAAAGCCAATGGCTTTGACTGCCTAAAGATGGCTTATTGATTTCTTTTCAAATAGAAGAGAAAATAGAAGCTCTCAGTGCTTCTCAAAATTTAACATGTATGGGATCACTCAGGAGCCTGTCCAGCAACTGTAGGCTGAGACAAGAGTCTACATTTTTAAAAATTTTAATTGAATTTATTGGGGTGACAATAGTTAACAATATTATATAGTTTTCAGGTGCACAATTCTACACTAAGTGAAACAAGTCTGTCAGAGAAAGACAAGTACTGTACTGTATGATTTCACTCATATGTGGAATCCAATGAAGAAAATGAACTAACATGCAAAATAGTGACACACTTATACATAGAGAGCATGTTGACATCTGTTGGGGATGTGTGTGAAGCTGGGTGTAATGGGGAGGGATTGAGCAAAAAAGAAGAAAAGATAAAGAACTCACGGATCACAGTGTGGTGATGGCCATGGGTGGCAGTGGTTGTAGGAGAAGGTGGAGGAATATATAGACAGTAAAAATGATGATGGGTAGAGACTTAACTTGGGGTAGTGAATGCACAACACAGTGTATAGATAATGTGTTGTAAAACTATGCACCTGAAACGTGTATAGTTTTTAAAGAATATATGCACCCCTATGTTCATTGCTTTGTTATTTGCAATAGATAAGATTTGGTAGCATCTCAAGTGTTTGTCACCAGATGTGTGGATAAGAAAGTTGTGGTACATTTACTCAGTGGGATACAACTTGGCCATAAATAAAAAAGGAAATCTTACCCTTTGCAACTGCATGGATAGAAGAGTGCCCTTTTGATGTTCTCCCAGATGGTGCTAATGTATGGCTCCATTTTCAATAGCAAGGGACAAGAAAACAAAGTGGTCCTTAAGTATTTTCTGCATCAAGGATGAGGTATCTCTCCAGTTTAAGTTGGGTTCTTAAGGCAATGGGCTCCAGGGAGATGCATGCTGGGTAAGATTTGCAATCTCATAGGCAGCAGGATGGGGAAAGAACCAGTTAATAGCATCATTAAACTGTAGTAACTGCAGCAGGACAGAGCTGCAAACTGTTTCATAGGTTTTCCAGTGTGTTGATTTTTGTGTTACTATTTCTTTTTTCCCCTGGTAGATTTTGGAAACTTTATTTTTTTCTCATTTTTTATTAATGTTTAAGTACAGTTGTCTCCATTTTCCCAACAACACTTTCCCCTGTCCCACAACCCCCAACTTCCACCCTCAATACTACCCCTCTTTGGCTTTGTCCATTGGTCCTTTATACATGTTCTTTGATGTCACTTTCCCTGGTTATTTCCCTCCCTCCTCCCCTCTGGTTACTGTCAGCTTTTTCTTAATTTCAATGTCTTTGGTTATATTTTGCGTGCTTGTTTGTTTTGTTGATTAGGTTCCACTTATAGTTGAGATCATATGGTATTTGTGTTTCACCCCCTGGCTTACTTCACTTAGCATAATGCTCTCCATTTCTATCCATGCTCTCATGAAGGGTAGGAGCTCCTTCTTTCTTTCTGTTGCATAGTATTTCATTGTGTAAAGAACCATCATTTTGTATCCACTCATTTACTGATGGGCACCTAGGCTGCTTTCAGCACTTGGCTACTGTAAATTGTGCTGCTATGAATAACTTTATTTTATTTATTTACCTTTTATTTATTTATTTTATTTATTTACCTTTATTAGCTGGTAACATAATAATTTATTATCAAGTATTATGCACTGTACATAATTGCTTGTGGTATACTTTTTTTATTGTTCAGGTACAGTTGTCTCTATTTCCCCATGCTACTATCCCCACCCCATCCATCCCCACCTCCCACCCTCAATCCTACCCCCTTTGGCTTTGTTCATGTGTCGTTTATACATATTCCTTGATGATTCTTCCCCTACTTTTGTTACTATTTCTTAAAGGAAGAGGAACCACCTTGTTAGGTGTTGAGACAGAATTAGAAAGAAGGAAGCAAAGTCGATCCAAACCCCTTCTGCTCAGGACCCCTCAGACCCCAGCTCCCTCCTTCCTCTTGTTGGCAAATGTGGAGCTCTTGGACTGATATCCAAGTTCCCAAAGTTCAGATGTGGAAAATGCTAACTAATCTCCTGGAGAATCTCCTGATGTATATTTTTCTTTAAACATCTGTGCCGATTTTAAAATTACCACCTTCTAAACAATCCTCAACAGGCATTATTGTGGACACACATTACTCTATTTTACAGAGTGTCTCCCTTCTCCTGGCCTGGCACTGATGCCAGACACAGAAGGAAATTTGTCAGGACAAGTCATGTATTACCACTAAACCATTAACTTAGTTAGAGTATTTAAAATAGGAAGACTGATTTCTAAAATTAATTTTGGCTATGAGGTCTGGTTTGTGCTTATTTCTCAATGAGTATTCCATATCAAAGGCTGGAATAATAGAATTATAAGACATTAGGATTTTCAATCTGGAAAGGGCCCTGGAGATCATTTAGTGATGCCTGCTTGCTTTAGAAATGAGGAAACTATATTTTTCACTCTTAAGAACTTGAGCAAATTGCAGCTTTTGATATGCATGTGTTGTTGCTGTTCCTACACAGGGAGTCACGTATATGGGTGAATGAAGTCAAGATAGATCTTTCCTATTTAGTTATCCTTGATCTTGGCTTTCACTTCATCAAAGCCTATCATATATATATATCCTCTTGATAGCATGCATTTTGCAATAATATGCAAATGTCTTGGCTCCTCACCATAGTGGAAAAAGAAGTGTATAACTTAAAGGACATTTTATCCAGTTTAATAGTGACTGCATCCTGGCATTTATAACAGATGTTATAACAGATGTTATGTCCCAGAGCAGCAACTATTTCTGAGTAATGTAGCTGGATTTTAGCTGCTGAAATTTTCTGTATCATTCAGTGATCATATTTCATTTCAGACTTTTGAACATGACAGAGTGTCCACCTGGATTTCATTTTGCCACATTTTATTGATGGCCTGACATATATTTCAAGTTTGTGCTAACTCACCTTGAAGAAGTAGCTTGTTAAAATTTTATGACACAGAGAAATAAACTGACTGTACATTTTTCAACACAATGGTGATGAACAATGAGTTAGAATTTTTTATTAATATTGATTGCCTATAGTTAAGGGATTAGTAAGAAATGTTACATTGTGCCCATTCCTGGGATAAAAACCCAAATTAATTTTACTACTAGCACATGTATAACAAGTTAAGAACCATATTTTTTTTGCAAATCCAAGCTCTCTTAGTGATATACTGTGCTTCCATGCCTTCACTTTGCTGCTCCATTTTTATAAATAGTGGCGACTTACCCCCTCCTAGATCTGTTTTTTGTTTTTTGTTTTTTTTTTTTAGTAACTTAGGGAAACCAGGCATCAGCATGGGCCCATCATTGAAGGCCTGAATGATGGCAGGTAGAAATTACAGAGAGAAGACAAAAATACTACACAGAGCCCCAATCTGACCATGAGAAAAACATCCCACAAACCTAAACTAAAAAATATTTCTACAAAATTGCAGGCCAGTACTCTCAAGACAGTGAAGGTCATGACAAACAAGGAGAGTAAGAGAAATTGTCATAATCTAGAGGAGACAAAGGAGACCGAACAACTAATGTGATGTGGTGCCATGGATGGGCCCCCAGGACAGAAAAAGGATGTGAAAGGAAAATTAAGAGAGCTTGACAAAAGTGTGGACTTTAGTTAATAGTGATGTATCAATATTGCTTCTTATGTTGTGACAAATGTCCCATACTAATGTAAGATACTGAGGGAGACTGAGTTTTGTGTATATGTGAATTTCTGTACTATCTTTACAATTTTCTGTAAATGTAAAACTATTCTGAAACTAAAAGTTGATTAAAATAATATTTGGATATCATGTCCATTAAGCCATTATTAAAATAGAATTGTAAAAGCTGATAGAGAGTTTCTCTGTTGTGTTAGGCTCTCACCTCCAGCATTTTATGAAATCCTCACAATGATTTGTGAGACATTTATTATCTCACCTCGCAAGTTTGAAAACTCAGAAACTGAGGCTCAGAGAGACTAGTTTCCTATATATTGACTGAAATTCCTTGGCTTAAAAATTGCATAGTTGAATTTTAACCCCTTGTGTGTTTGACTCTAAAGTACACATTTATCTCAGGTTCCCATTTAGTTCTCAAGTGCTGTGAGAGAGATTAGGAAGACTGGGAGGGGCAGGCCTGTGGTTCATCAATAGCTCTGTTTCTGATCTCCAGGGCTAATGGAATTTTTAGGGGAGGCTCCTTCAACCTCTGTTTCTCCAAAGAGCCAGCTCTAAATGTTTTCTCATTTCCCTGGCTTTTATTCAACAAATGTTAAGAAAGAAATTCCCTTAGCAGTGATGTAGGTACAGGCCCAGTACTGAGGAGGAGTTGCCAGCTCTGGACACAACAGCCGATTTCATGAGGTCCAGGGAAACTCCACTGCTTCCTCATCCAGAATCTCCCCTGGTGGTTATTGGTGAGCCTAAAATGTTTAGAGTACTGATCTTCAAGATTCTGACTCAGTAGAGGAGGCGGAACTCTGAAATCCATTCAAAATTGTTTGTTGGGGATTTAACACATTCACCGTTTGAAACCTGAACCTCAGAGATCCATGCTTATTATTTTCTGAAAGAAATGTAAAATCCTACTCAACACTGTCTTGAATAATTTACTGTCTAGACAAGGAGTTCACAAAGTACATCTGTGCTCAAAATGCTGACAGTCCCACATATTTTAGAAAAAAAGTTTTATTGACACCACGACAATATTTGTTTGCATTTTGTGCGTAGATGCTTTCTTTCTACTATGTCATAGTTGGGTGATGTGACAGAGACTGTATGGTCTACAAAGCCTAAAATAATTATCTAGCCCTTTACACAAAATGTTTGTTGACCTATGATGGTACAGGGTATAGGAAGATAGCTGTATCAACAATTAGTCACAGCAATTGTCTCCATGCCCCACACTGTACTTGAACAACAAGTACAGTGTTTTATTATTATAAAAAAAGATAATCCTAGAAAAAATAATTTGTCAAAGCAAAATGTAAAGGGAGTTTAGCTGCTCTCAAGTTTTGGAGTACCTGAAAATATCCTGCAAAGTTTATTTAAAAATATGCACCTCAGGTTTCATTCCTGGAGATTCTAATTTAGAAAGTCAGACTGAGACCCAAAAATATGCATTTTTAGCAGTACTTTGAGTATACGGTCCTAGTCATAAAAAATATTGGCCTTGATGACAGCTGCATCTGGGTCCCCAACTATCTCTAGGGACTTGGATATATCTAATTATTGCTGCATGTTCTATTTGAACCTAAATTTATACAATAAAATTAATACCACTAAAACTAAATTAACAAAATGGAGAATTAAAATCAAGAGTGTTGAATCTGTTTCTCTCAAGGCATGAATAAAAAAAACAGACAAGAGTTGGATGGGAAAGAGATGAACAGAAATTTTGTAAATTTCTGATAAGTAATGAATACACACATCCTGCTTTCTGACATGCTTTTAAGAGCTTCATTGATTTATAGTAGAGATATAATAATATGTACTTACTTAAAGTATACAAGTTTTTTATTAAATCATTTTTATTGTTATTCTATTATAGTTGTCCCAATTTTTCCCTCTTTGTTCCCCTCCACCTTTAAGTACAAGTCTTTGTATGAATTGATTGTTTTGTTTTTACTGGGTTAAATGGAAGGGATATATTTACATTTTCAAGAAACTACCAAACTGCTTTCCAATGTGGTTGTACCACTTTACATCCCCATCAACAACATATGTGTATAAGAATCACTGTTACTCCACATCCTTCTCAACACTTGATACAGTTAAATCACTTTAATTTTAGACATTCTAATAGGTGCATAATGATTTATCATGGTGGTTTTAAATTGCATTTGCCTTCTGATTAATGTGTTAAAGATCTTTAAATATGATTACTTACCATTGATATATCTTCTTTGATGAAATGTCTGTTTTGCTTATTTGTTAAATATTTTCTTGACTTTTGAGGATTCTATATTCTGTACAATTCCTTTATCAGATATATGTTTTGCAATATATGTTTCCTCTGTCCTTGGCTTTCTTTTCTTTCCTTTATGAATAAAACACTGTAAAGCCAAAAGAAAAAGTTTTTACTTTCATAAAATTCAATTTACCGATTTGTTCTTCCTGGACCATGCTTTTGCTGTCATAGCTAAGAAATCTTTGCCTAACTCAAGGCTGGTTTTTATCTATGTTTTTTTCTAGAGGTTTTATAATTTTAGGTTGTACATATAAATCCACAATCAATTTTGAATTTAATTTTGTATGAGGTATAAAGTATGAATTGAAGTTCTTTGTCTTTTTGCAAAGGAATGCTTAATTAGTCCAGAATCATTTGTTGAAAAATTTTTTTCTATTTTTTTCTCTATCGAATTGCCTATGCCACTTTGTTGAAAATAAGTTGTCTATATATGTGTGAGTCTATTTCTTAATTCTCTGTTCTGTACCACTGATCTATTTGTATTTCTTTGCACCAACTACATTGCCTATATTTTCCTTGATTACTATAGCTTTATAATAATTACTAAAATAGACAAGTTTTTAGTCCTCCAATTATTTTCCTTCTTTTCAAAGTTCTTTTGGCTATTCTAGGTATTTTGTATTTCTAAATGAATTTTAGAAACATTTTGTCCATTTCTAAAAAAAATTAACATTGAGATATTGATATAGGTCCATGAAGATAATGGCACTTTAACAAACAATAAGTGACCCTTTCATTAAGTTATCATTTCATGACAAAGAAAAGTATGTAAGCATATACACAAATAAATCAGCATAATGAAATCACTTTGTTTTCATGGCAAGAAAGCACAGAACTGAAATTACCCCCCAGTTCTAATACCCCAGCTTTATTTTTGCTGTCTTTTTCTGTCTGACATTTTGCTTAGCATGATAGTCTCAAGATTCATCCATATAGTTGAAAATGGCAGTATTTCATCTTTTTATGGATGAGTAACATTCCACTGTGTACATGTACCACAGCTTTTGTATTCAATCATCTGTTGAGGGACACATTTATTGTTTCCAAGTCTTGGTCTTCATGAATAATGCCCCAATGAACACAGGGGTATACATATCTTTGCAAATAAATGTTTTCAAAATTTTCAGGTAGATACTCAGAAATGGTGTTGTTGGATATAATGATAACTCTATCTTTAAGTTTTTTAGGACTGTGTCTGCTGTTTTCACTTATCATAATTAAAGATTCATCTACATTGTAGCATTTATTAGTACCTCATTATTTATGATTGAATGATATTCCATTGTATGTACATATCACAATGTATTTATCCAGTCATCCAATGATAGTTATTTGGACTATTTCCAAATTTTAACTATTGTGAACAGTACTTGTATAATCACAGATGTACATGTACTTTTGATTTGTATTTGTTTTCAGTTATTTTGAGCATATACCTATGATTGAAATTGATAGGTCATGTGGTAGTTTTAGATTTTATTTTTTGAGAAATTGCCAAACATTTTTCCACAGTGTCTGAATAATTTTACATTCCTACCATTGATATATGAGGGTTCTATCTTCTCCAGATCCTGAGAAAACATGTTATTTTCTGATTTATTATATTATTTTATTATTCACCATTCATGAGTGTGAAGTGGTACTTTATTGGGGTGCATTCAACATTCTTTGGAACTATATATGTACAGTTCTAAATTCCTATCAACTATTACTATTATTTTTTCATAAATTAACTAACTTTTTTGGTCTTTTCTACTGGTTGTTAATTTATATATACATATATACAATATATACATACTTGTGCATATTTTACACACACACACACATATGTTGTCTGTCCAGAAGATATCCAGCCATGTAATGTGAACAATAGAGACATTTATTGAAGAAGATACAGGATACAAGAAATATTGTACATAGGACAATGATGTGTTAGTCTCCTTCAAAGTAGGTACCTTGGGACTTCACACAGTTCTTCCATTTGCCATCAACTGTCCCATCATATTTTCCCAGATCTCATTGATGGTCTGAAATCTCTTCCCTTTCAAAGGTGTTTTTAATTTTGGGAAAAGCCACAAGTTGCAGGGTACCAAATCTGGGATGTAGGGGACTGAGCCATCTGGGTGGTTTGATGTTTTACCCAAAATTTCTGCATGAGGTGTGATGCATGAATGTGTGCATTGTCATGATGAAGCTGCCAATCATAACTTGCCCGTACCTGAAGCCTTCTAAATTATTTGAATAGTTTCAATGGAGGAATGCTCAAACTTAATTCAAAATTTGATGCAGGTTCATTGCTCTGTTTGTTCAGTCATTTTCAATGGCTACACAGTACACATGCTCACTCAATTGCATCTACCACCTGCACTGACTAGTACAGTGACGTTGTCATTGTTCACATCTGCATATTCCTGTCCACTATCCTTGGCTTCCAGGCTACACTGATGCTGTGCAAACACAGCATTGATGTGTTAATATAATGTTTTCATTATATTAACAATGGCTGGACTTTTCCAGAATATATATATGTGTGTGTGTGTGTGTGTGTGTGTGTGTGTATTTATAATTTGTCCTATTGCTAAAGTCATAATATACCTGCATTATTTTCTGCCTATGCATAAATTTATTCAGGAGTAGATTTTATCACTTTTGGAATGTCTTAACGTTTATTTTACTATACTTTCAAAATCAACTTTATTGACTATTTGATATCATAGTTGAAGTATTTTATGAATTATTTTTGGTGCATAATACATATAGATAGCCCAGGTATACATGTGCATGGTGCATTATGTATATTAAGCATTTTCTCTTGAAAATACTTATTAATTTTTAAAAATATATTCATGAATTTTTAGAGAGTGGAAGGGAAGGGTAAAGAGAGGGAAACAACAATGTGTGGTTGCCTCTTGTGCATCCCTTACTTGGGACCTGGCACACAACCTAGGCATGTGCCCTGGATAGAATTAAATGGCAACCCTTTGATTCACAAAATGACACTCAATCCACTAAGCCACACCAGCCAGGGCACTTCTTGCAAACACTTACAAAACACAAGTTATTATCCCTTGCCTTGAAAATTTGAGGTCAAATTTGGGGAAGAAAACCTAAACTTAAAGAACAATGGTCCAAGGAACAATAAACAGAGTGAAATTTAGTTGGCCTTCAATAAAGAGTCAGTCATCACAGTGTAAACTAGAGAGAGGTTTGGAAAAGGAAAATAGATTTGAGTTACAGTGTAAAAAACAAGTGCAAGGGGGAAGACAAAAGTTGGAAGAGAGGTAACTATCACCCATGGAGAGAGAAGGAAGGTAAGAATTGAAGGCAACAATTGTTGAGCATCTATTAGGGGTCAGGAGATTTTTTTTAAAATCATTATATAGGAATCAACTTGTATCCTTAAAATATACATTTGATGTGGGTATAATTGTTATCTCCTTTTTATAAATGAGAAACCTGAGTCACAAGGTTAATGACTTGCACAAAGTCACACAGGTAGTAAGTGAAAGAACTAGAATCTGAACCAAGGTCTAGCTGGTTTTATATTCATTTTTAGTTCATCAGGATAGGATTATTCTTGGGTATGAAGAAAATATCCCTTATATATATTGATTGCATAGGACAAATCATGATCTTAAGTGAATATTTGGGTAATTCAAGAATATTTTAAGGCTCACCTGAATAATAATAATATTGTAATAATTGTACATGATATGCTTTTCTTAGGTAATAATAGCTCTTTACAGAAACTGATGTTGCAATAGTTTCTCAGCTTGTAGACAGTACTAGGAAAAGAGCAGTCCTTACACAAGGGTAGGGACACCTGCTTGTATAAAGCTAACATACACAAACAGACTAGAGAGCTGTACATAAATGAATGGGGTTGTGTTGAAATATAGAAATAGTTTTTCTTTTTTTAAGATTTTATGTTTTATCTTTAGAGAGGAAGGGAAAGAGGGAGTGAGAAAGGGAGAGGGAGAGAAATATCAACGTATGGTTACCTCTTGTGCGTGCCCAGACTGGGAATCAAACCGTGATCTTTTGGTTCACAGGCCTGTGCTCAATCCACTGAGCTACACCAACCAGCGCAGAAATAGTCTTTCTGTTCATTCTGTTTATCTTCACAGGGTGGAAATAAAAACAAACAAACAAACAAAAAAAAACATAAATTGAGGCTTTCTCCCAGGTCCTCCCACCACTTTTGGAGAGTCAGTTGATAAACACTTACCAGCACATCAGTGGTACAAGTAAGTGCAAATGAAAAAAAATCTAATGCCTCAGTCCAAAAATTCAGTTCATGTTTTCTCATTCTCAATTTATTTCTTCAAGTCACCCTCATGGATTGAGACTTCAAAGTTTTCACTGCATAACCCCCTTTCAAGCATTTATTAATGTATCATTAGTCTTTCACTGTCTCAAAACACTCTTGGAAATTCTAATCAGCTCTTTTCTTCTCAGAAGTCTTCTTTCTTTTCTCTTCATCAGGTTTTATGAGAAATAGTAAGCTCTTTCTAAAACAGCATTTGACTTTTCATTCTCTTTTTGTGAGCTGAATATCCTGTGTGGTTTTATTTTATTTTTTTTTCTACAGTGAACTTTTTTATTGTTGTTCAAGTACAGTTGTCTCCATTTTCACCCCACCATGGACCCCCACCCCACCCATCCTCTCCCCCTTTGGCTTTGTCCATGTGTCCTTTATACATGTTTCTTGATGGACCTTCCCTTATTTTCCCCCATTACCTCTCTTCTCCCTCCCCTCTGGTTACTGTCTGTGCTTTATTTCAATGTCTCTGGTTATTTTTTGCTTGCTTGTTTGTTTTGTTGACTAAGTTTCAGTTATCTAAAAATGGAACTGCTTTTTATTCAGCAATACCACTGCTGGGATTATACCCTAAGAATCCTGAAATAACAATCCAAAAGAACATCTGCACCCCAATACTCATAACCTCACAATTTACAATAGCCAAGTGTTGGAAGCAACCTAAGTGCCCATCAGAAAATGAATGGATCAAAAAACTATAGCACATTTACACAATGGAATTCTACACAGCAGAGAGAAAGAAGGAGCTCTTATTCTTTGGGACAGCACAAATGGAATTGGAGAGCATTATGCTAAGTGAAATAAACCAGGCAATGAAAGACAAATATCATATGATCTTACCTATAAGTGAATATCCTCTGTGTTATAGAGCCTTTTCTGGTCTTTATTTTCTTCTCCCTACTCTTACACCAATCCTGTACTTAATTCTCACTATAAACTTGCTGGGGCAAATAGACTTCACATTCTCTTTAGTCTCCACTTGGGGTCTCCATATACTCTAGTGTCATGCTGGCAAATGATTAATAACTGACTCTGGGGAGGAGAGAGGAAGCCCTGATGTTAGTATTTACCAATTCCCATGGTATAAATACTCTAGCTATTGGTGGTTTTCAGCTACAAATATAATGTCACTGAAGGGAAAGTTGGGAAGAGACATATAATGGCATATCATTATATAATTTTTATCATAATTATAGCATAGACATATAAATATCCTCAAAGGCATGGAAAATAGTAACATTTAACAAAATAATTAAGAATAATATTTTGAATATTTATCCTTTTGAATTTTATTTAATAATTTGTTTACATAACCCAATTTTTAAAAATTATGTATTTAAATGTCAGATAATTAAATTCTTGAAAATGTTGATAATCACATTTTGTGAGTTGATAAAGCTGCTCCAGCACATCACTGACCAGTTTCTCTCTGTGCTCACATCTAATTTTGCAACATTTTTAGTCAATCCCCTTTGCCTCAGTCCATTCTCCCCAAAATTTTAATAGTAATTCTTCTTTCTTTGCATTAATTAAATCATCCCATTTTTTGTAAGCAGTTATGACCCAGTTTCCCATAAGTTGTTCAATTAGAGATATAATCCCTTATCTTGTAAATTATGAAAATTGTTAAAGAAATTTAAATTACTGTCCAAAATCATGTCAGAAAGAATAACTCAAGTCTTTGAATATCCTCACTACTACTTTTTCAATTGGACTATGGAATCTCAAATTGAGACCATTGTATTAATAATCTATTGCTTCATAACAGAATACCCTAAAACTTAGCAGCTTGAAACAATATTTATTATTTCAAACAGTTACTGAGGTTCAGAAATCTGGTAGTGTTTTAGCTGGTGTTTCTGAGTCACAGTCTCTCAAGTGAATGCATTCAAGCTGTCAACCAGGCCTGAAATCATCTTAAGGTTTGCCTGGGGCT
This sequence comes from Anoura caudifer, assembly GCA_004027475.1. Classification (NCBI taxonomy): domain Eukaryota; kingdom Metazoa; phylum Chordata; class Mammalia; order Chiroptera; family Phyllostomidae; genus Anoura; species Anoura caudifer. The sequence goes on from PVKU01007518.1 coordinate 38,072, forward strand.
AGAAAATACACTTGTAAGTTTACTTCTTCAAGAATGAGAAGGGGAGGGGTGCTTAATTGCCTATAACCTTCTTCACATCAGAAATGACATACTATCATTTCTGCCATATTCATTAGTCATGCAGACCAACACTGTGATGAGTTCTGAGAGGCAGAGGTTAGTGGGGACCATCTCAAGGCCTACCTGTCACAAACACATATAATTATGGGGGACAGTGAAGGTCAAGTACAAAAAAGTAAACTTGTCCTAGTACCTTACAATTGCCACACCTTGTCAACAGTTGAATAATTGAGCAGTGAGAATAAATCTTGTATTCCACCTCCTAATTTTACTAAGGAATAAATAGTGGCCCTTCACTGTAAAGTAGTCCATCCATTTCTAGTCACATGGAAGGAAGAATAGACAATACAGAGCTCATATCACCATTTCTACTGAATTGATCTTCCAAAACAACAATATAATCTCATAATATTTTTATACTGATCAGTTTAATAATTTTCATATTACACAGAGAATCTAAAACAATGCAAAAGAACCACATGAGACCAAGCCAGTGTTTGAGTTTCCATCCCCAGTCAGTCATCCTTCTTGAGAGCCTGGACAATACATATTAGTTACAAATGATAAATAGCAATTTAAATTTTAAACATGTTTTCTTTTCTTGGTTATGAAAAGGACAGATCTAAGGAGAAACTTAAAGCATGTCAGGAGGAACATGGAAATTTTGCTTTTTAATAGATAAGTTTATGATGCTTCAAATGCTTTCAGTTTGTAAGTGTTAAAAGTGAATGGCTCCATCTGGTTTTCTATTTGACCTCTCTTCTTTGCAGTACGATTCCCTTGCCTTTGGTAAGAAAAAAACCCCCTGTGTTTTAAGAAAATATAGATGAGAAATCATGAGGTGTAATTATGGGACCATTTTCCTTCAAGTACAACAATATGCAGTTAATAAAACAAATAATCATGCCTCCTGACAAATTATGTTTTTCTATTAGTGCCCTGATTTAAAAAAGACTGTTTGAGGAAGTCTGCCATATTAAAAAATATACAAAACCTTGCCAAATGCTCTGGCAGAGTCATTTTATTGAGGTGGTGGCGTTTCTATGTAGCTGTCATCAAGGAAGGTGCATCATGTCAATGTGCTTTTCTGATTTTAGTGTAAACTGAAATTAATTTGGCCTAAAAAAAAACCCTCCAAAGGAGACCAAGTTAAAAAGTAAGTAGTTATGGCCACAGTAAGGCAAGTTTACCAAGAGTCCTCATTTTCAGAATAATCACAGGAGCAACTGTAGGTCTGGAATTGTTCTAGAAACCAAGGTAATTTTGCAAAGATCAGGATTCAGAGATCTTGACTCATCTGAGAATAGAATATACAGAAATAGCATTTACATTTTAAAGTTATTTCCATATCTCTAGTTAGATTTTTCTTGCTTGTTAGTTCTGTTGATTACTTTCCACTTATAAGTGAGATCATATGGTATTTGTTTTTCACTGGCTGTCTTATTTCACTTAGCATAATGCCATTTCCATCCATGCTGCTGTGAAGGGTAGGATTTCCTTCTTTATTTCTGCTGTGTGGTATTACATTGTATAAATGCATCACAGTTTTTTGATCCATTGGTTCACTGAAGGGCACTTAGGCTGTTTCTAGAACTTGCCTAATGTAAATAATGCTGTTATGAATATTGGAGTGCATAGATTCTTTTGATGGTGTTTCAGGACTCTTAGGGCATAATTCCAGCAATGGAATTGCCATGTCAAAAGGCAATTCCATTTTTAGTTTTTGAGGAAATTCCATACAAGCTGTCAGTAATAAGGAGTGGGGGAGGGGAATAACAACGGAAAGAAGGGGTAGGGTTGTTAAGGAATGTATATAAAAGACCCATGGATGAAGACAATGAGAGGGGGAAGGATTGAATGTGAGAGGTGGATGGGTAGGGTGGGCGAGAGTAATGGGGAAAAATGGAGACAACTGTAATTGAATGATAAAAATAATTAAAGTTAAGACTCCTGTCATTCACTCACATATTCAGTCTCACTTTATTTACACAAAGTAGGCTTGCATTAGCTTAGTTCTTTAATTTGGGTTATAGGGTTCCCTGATTTGAAGTCAGAACTTACTGATGTGTGACTCCCCTCCATTCATGACCTCAGGCAAGTACTAACTTGGACCAGATTCACCACCAGCAATGTTTTGAATCTCTCCATGAAGCTAAAAGTCACAACATAGTTCTGAAAGTGAAAATCTTCTTTAAGTACCTACTAAAGCTTCATTTAATCAAAGGATTTCTCAGTGAGTGACATAGAGTCAGTATTAGTCTTTTCAAGCTGCTATAACAAAATACCAAAGAATTAGTGGCTTATAGACAAAAGAAAGTTATTTCTTACAGTTTTGGAGGCTAGGAAGTTCAAAATCAAGGTGCAAACATAGTCATGTTCCAGTGAAGGCCCTTACCCTGGTGCACAGCCATGACCTTATTGTTGTGTTCTCAATTTATGGAAAGGAAGCATCTTTAATAAGGTGGTATTCAAATATATGGGGGCTCCATTGTCATGGCTTAACTACTGGCTAGAGAAACCCTACCTCCTAATGCCATCATATCAGGCATGAGGATTTCTCCCAAAATATGAATTTTGGGAGACACAAACATTCAGATATTAGCAGTTAGGAAAAGTTTTGAAGAGAAGTTATGACAGGAGATTATGGGGACATGAGGGAACATGAGGCCTTCATTTTGTCTCTGTGCATCATTTCTACATATTTATTGTGCCTCAGTCACAGTGATGAGTATCAAATTACTATGTAAATATTTAAACTACATGATCTGTGAGTTAGCACATTTTTAAAGATGTATCTATTTTTTAATTACTGTATTGTTATTCAATTATAATTGTCTGCATTTTCCCCCAACTACTACCCCCACCCCAGCCAAACACCACTCCCTCCCTTGCTTCCACCCTCCCCCTTGGTTTTGTCAATGTGTCCTTTATAGTGGTTCCTGAAAATCCTTCTCCCCACTGTCTCCTCCCCCATCCCCTCTGGCTATTGTTAAATTGTTCTTAATTTCAATGTCTATGGTTATATTTTGTTTGCTTTTTTCTTTTGTTGATTATGTCACAGTTAAAAGTGAGATCATATGATATTTGCTTCTCACTGCCTGGATTATTTCACTTGGCATAATGTTCTCCAGTTTCATTCATGCTGTGGCAAAGGGTAGGAGCCCTTTTTTTCTCCCTACTGTATAGAATTCCATTGTGTAAATGTTCCATAGTGTTTTGATCCACTTATTTGTTGATTGTCACTTAAGTCACTTCCAACACTTGGCTATTGTAAATTGTGCTGCTGTGAACATTGCAGTGCCTTGGTTCTTTTGGCTTGGTGTTTCAGTATTCTTAGGGTATAATCTCAGCGGTGGAATTGCTGGGTCAAAAGGCAGTTCCATTTTTAGTTTTCTGAGGAAATTTCATACTGTTTTCCACAGTAGATGTGTCTATTAATGCACTTTGATTTCATGTGTGCTTTAGGTTGAAACTCCTAATTAATGAGTGTTTGCTCATTAGTTTTGCTTCCTATGGTGTTATATAAAGATAATATTAGAGTTCTGGCCAAAATGGAGGCATAGATAGAAACACTTTGCTTCCTCACACAACCAAAGAAGGATAACAACCAATTTAAAAATAAACAAAAACCAAAACTGCCAGAAAATTAAACTGCATGGAACTCCAACACTCAAGGAGATAAAGAGGCATTCACTCAGACTGGTAGGAGGTATAGTGTTGGGCAGCCAAGGTAGCAGACCACATAGGCAAGGCAGTGTCAAGCAGATTGGGCATTCCCACATTCATGCATGGATAAGCTGAGATGAACAATTAGGGAGCAAGACAGACAAGGGAACTGAGTGTTTCAGTGTAGGAAACTAAAGACTCAAAATCTCTGGCTCTAAAATCCTGTGGGGGGTTGCAAAGGCAGGAGAAACTCCCAGGCTCACAGAAGAGTTTATTGGAGAGGGCTACAAGATCTTAGAATGTATACAATCCCATTAACCTGAGAATGATCGACTGTCAAAAGAGCACAATCCACTTGTGGGAAGCAAAGGAAGTAATGAAAAGTGGGGGGAGAGCCAAGTAAGTGGCATTGTTCACTCTTTGATCCCCTCCCCTACATACAGTGCCACAACACAGTGATGTGGGTTGCCCTACCCTGGTGAATACTTAAAGTTCCACCCCTTAAACATAACAGGTGTGCTGAGATATAGAAATGGTTGAAATGAAAGAACAGATCAAAACTTCAGAAAAAGAACTAAGTGACCAGGAGATAGACAACCTATCAGATGCACAGTTCAAAGCACTGGTAATCAAGATGCTTACAGAAATGGTTGAGTGTGGTCATGAAATGGAGGAAAAAGTGAAGGCTATTCAAAGTGAAGTAAAGAAAAATATACAGAGACCAACAGTGAAGGGAACAGGAGCGGGACTCAAATCAATGATTTGGAGAACAAGGAAGAAGTAAACATTCAACCAGAACACAATGAAGAAACAAGAATTCAAAACAATAAGGAGAGGCTTAGGAACCCCTGGGACAACTTTAAATGTTCCAACATCCAAATCATAGGGGTGCCAGAAAGAGAAGAGGAAGACCAATAAATTGTAAGCTTATTTGAACAAATAATGAAGGACAACTTCTCTAATATGGCAAAGGAGATAGACTACCAGGAAACCCAGGAAGCTCAGAGAGTCCCAACATTTTGGACCCAAGGTAACACACAGCAAGAAACAATAATTTCATTACCCAAGATTGAAGATAAGGAGAGAATCTTAAAAGCAGCAAGGGAAAAGGAGAAAATTACCCACAAAGGAGTTTCCATAAGACTATCAGCTGATTTCTCCAAAGAAACTTTGCAGGCAAGAAGGGGCTGGAAAGAAGTATTCCAAGTCATGAAAGGCAAAGACCTACATCAATGATCACTCTTCCAGCAAAGCTATCATTTAGAATGGAAGGGCTGATAAAATGCCTCCTAGATAAGTTCAAGTTAAAGGAGTTCATTATCACCAAGCCCTTATTATATGAAATGTTAAAGGAACTTATCTAAGAAGAAGAAGGAGATAAAAAGTGTCAAAAGTAAAATGATAACAAACCCACAACCATCAACAACTTAACCTAAAAACAAACACAAAACTGAACTTAGCAAGCAGCTAGAACAGGAACACATTCATAGAAATATAAATCACATAGAGGTTTATCAGCAGGGAGGAAGAGAGGGGAGAATGGGGAAAAGGTACAGGGAATAAGAAGCATAAATGGTAGGTAAAAATAGACAGGGGGAGGTTAAGAATAGTATAAGAAATGGAGAAGCCAAAGAACTTATATGTACAACCCATGGACATGAAATAAGAGTGAGGTTTCCTTAGGTTTGGGAAGGTGCAGGGCAGAAGGGGATAAAGAAGTGAAAAAAATTGGGACAATTGTAATAGCGTAATCAATAAAATATACTTAAAAAGATAATATTAAGGTTTTCTAGAAAAATAGTAGCAAAATATCAAGTATGGATAAAACTTTGGCCAAAAATATTTTTGTGTCAGTGAACTTTAAAGATGAATAGAAAAATTGATCAATATATTTCTTTGGTTAAATATTTACTTTAATAATACAAAAGGATTATACACATATTTTATGAAAAACCTAAAGAACCAAATAACACATAAAAACATATAATGGAAGATGGGAAGATAGTTTAAGATTAGCTCTGTTTTGAGAGACTATTTTATCTAGCATTAAATGGTTTTTATTCAGTAACTGAGGTTCTGTTTCTTATTACTGAATATTTACTGTGATTTCACTTTAAGTAAATTTGACTGTAAAACAGAAACAGTAAGAAGTTTGTTGCTGTTTTACTTATGTAAATAGATATTTATCCAAAGCTAAAATTTCCCTTTCAACTACAGAGGCTTCAAAGGAGAGAAATATTCATAATTGCAATATGGTCAATGGTCTGGCTGCAAATTCAAATGTCATTTTCTCACCTATAAGTGAAATCTAATCAACAAAACAAACAGACAAGCAAAATATAACCAGAGACATTGAAATTATGAACAAACTGACAGTAACCAGAGGGGAGATAGGAAGGGATAATGGTAGGGAAATGGAGGAAGAGTTTTCAAGAACATGTATAAAAGACACATGGACAAAACCAAAGTGGGGTAGGATAGAGGATGGGAGGCCAGGATGGCTGGAGTGGGGGAGTGATGGGGGGAAAATTAAGGCAACTGTACTTGAACAACAATAAAAAATTATACCCATTGTAAAAAACATGTATTATCATAATCATTCATAAATATTAAATATCTAAAAATAACACATGAACAAGTGATAAATATATACACATTATGTCTGAGTGTTTGGGACATCTCTTAAAAGTTTCTTAGTTTATTACAGGTAGTAACCTACCTGTTACTGTGGAAAACAGTTTATTTGTTGGGAACAACAAAGATGTTCAAAAACAGGAGATTAGTAGTAACAGATATTCTATTGTGAAAGATAATGCCTATACTACCATCTTAAACAAGCATGTCACATATGTATCCTTCGTCCAATCCAATTGTGTTCTTTTGCATTCCTATAATACATGCATTCAGTGTCTATCCAGTTACTAAATGTAAAGAATCATGCATGTTAAGTCCATATACATATGCAGTAGACCCCTCCATCTTATCCACAAGGGATAACTTCCAAGGCCCCCAGTGGAAGCTTAAAATCATGGAGGGTACCAAACTGTATAAACTGCTATATACATATGATACAGTTTAATTTATAAATTAAGAAAGTAGAAGTTAACAACAATAACTAATAATATCCTGTAATAAGTTTATATATAATAAGTTAATATGTAGAAAGAAATTATATATACAGTTTCCTTGTACTGTATATATATATAAAGTGTCTTATTGTACTGTGCTTAGTCTTATAGCAATGCCTACATGATATGAAATGAAGGTGAATAATGTAGGGTTGTGATGTAGCATTAGGCTGCTATAGAACTACTTAACACAAGGACTGTAAAGCCACACCAGTTGATCAGATTACTGAGAAGGCTGCTAAGTGACTAATGGGAAGGTGGGGTATACAGTGTGGATATTCTGGACAAATGGAGAATTCAAATCTTCAGTGGGATGGATTGGGATGGCCTGAGATTTCATTATGTTATGCTGAATGGCATGCAAGTTAAAACTTGTGAATTATTTATTTCTGAAATTTTTCATTTAATGTTTTTCAATGTGGTTGTCCATGGGTAACTGAAACAATGGGAAGTAAAACCATGGGAAAGGGGATACTACAGTACATATACATATACACATATAAGTATAAATGTATATAAATATATACATTTATATGTTTATGCATATACATTTCACACATATTTAAAAATAATATGAATTATTAATGTTGTAAATGTTTCTCCACAGAAATTGCAAATATTTCAAATACCATAAAAATTTGTGAACACTTCTGAAAATACAAATTGGAAAACAGAAGAAAAGGAAAAAGATGATGGCTGGCATCACCTGGAAATAATACTTTGTTACCAAAGAACTCGTATTTATGCTTTCTGAGATATAAATTTAACTTTATTTATTTATTTCTCTATCTATATATCTATCTGTCTTAATTTGTCTGTATGCTTCTACTGATTACAACCTCTAGATAATCTGAAACAAGCCTGTCTCTGAAGTTGGCAGTGGTTGAAGTTGAACTGACAAATCCCAATAACTTTTATGTACAGTAACATTTTGTTTAGAATATAAGGCAAAAAATGCAGACACCTTTGGTTGTGGCTTATGTTAATTTCAAAATAGATGGGTTCTGTTAGGACAGAGTACGTTAATTTTGGTTTGTTTGTAATATTTGGGTCCCCTAAAGTATGAGCTATCTTGCCCAGGTAAAAACATTGTGATGTTCACATGTAATTTTAATTCTATTAGCTACATGAAAACATTATTATATTTTTCATTTATTTTCATATTTTTTCATTTTGTTTGAAATATTTTTATCCTTGAATTTAAATTGTGTCTCTTGTAGATAGCATATAATTGGATTGAAATTTTTTAAAAAATCATGAGAAGCACTAACTTTTGATTGGCCTGTTTAATCCATTCATAATTAATTATATATTAATATAGGTGGATTAACATCTGAAATTTTAGTTTTTGCTTTTATGTCATATCTTTTTATTGTTCTATTCTTATTTCACTGATTTAATATTCAGTAAGTGAATATTCTTTAATGTACAATTTTAGCTTCTCTAATGATGTTTTCACTATATTTTTAGTTTATTTTTTGTGATTACTTTGCAGGTGTCTAACCCTTTGGTGTCTCTGCACCACACTGGAAGAAGAGCTGTCTTGGGCCACACATTAAATATACTGGAACATACAATCACAAAATTTTTTTTCATAATATTTTAATTAAATTAACAATTTTATGTTGGGCCACATTATATATATATATATATATATATATATACATATATGTATGTATGTTTATATATATAGTGTTTATGATATACATTTTAATTTATCAAAATCAGCTTCAGACTTATATTTATACAATTCTAGTTACATGTAAAAATGATGACTATACAAATTCCATTTCATCCTTTTTGTGATGTTATGTATATTAAGTATGTTGCAAATCCAATGATGAATTATTATAGTTATTACTTTATCATTGTAAGCCATTTCCTTAAGTGCAACACAGTTTTCCTCCCTCTCATCAGCTTTCTGCTGTTATTGGAAAGTGTATTTACAGATACATTACATTTCTACATATGATGAGTCCAAAAATACTTTATATTCATAATATTTTTATTTATATATTTACTTATTCATTTATTTATTTTTGTTGAAAGAGCTTTTATTTTTATTATTTTTTATAGTTGTTCCATTTCAGTTTTCTTCATTTTAATCCCACCATGGACTCCTGCCCCACCTATCCCCACCTCCCACCTTGGAAACTACCCCTTTAGCTTGAGGGGTGAGGGAAGAGGGATAATGGGTATAAAATTGGGGAAGGTTCATCAAGGAACATATATAAAGGACATATGCATAACGTTTCATACAATTGCTCATAAAATCACATGTGAAAGAAATAGAAAAATATGCATCTTTAGAGTTTCATGCAAAATTACCCTACCTGGTGTCCTTATTTTTGTTGTTTCTGAATTCAAATTTGAGTCTGGGGTCCTTGTTAATAGTATGAAGGCTTTTGTTGAGGATGTCCTGTCAGGCAAGTCTAACAACAACATATTACCTTAGTTTCCTTTATTTCAGGGAGAGTCCTTATTTCACCCTCATTTTTGAAAGATAGCTTTACTGAATATAGAAATCTCTATTAATTGTTCATGAACAGTTGCCTCCATTTGCCCTCCATCACTTTCCCCCACCCAATTCACCCCCCACTTCTCACCCTTAATCCTACACCCCTTTGGCTTTGTCCATGGGTTATTTGCACATGTTCCTTGATGACGCTTCCCCTTTTCTCCCCATAATTGCCATCTGCCTACCTCTATAGTTTCTGTCAGTTTGTTCTTTATTTCAATGTCTCTGGTTCAATTTTGAAGGCTTCTTTGTTTTGTTGATAAGGTTCTACTTATAGATTAAATTATATGGTATTTGTCTCTCACCACCTGGCTTATTTCACTTAGCATAATGCTCTCCAGTTCCATCCATTCTGTCACAAAGAGTAAGAGCTCCTTCTTTTATTCTGCAGCATAGTATTCCATGCTGTAAGTGCACCATAGTTTTCTGATCCATTCATTTACTGATGGGCACTTAGGTTGCTTCCAACACTTGGCTATTGTAAATTGTGCTGCTATGAACACTGGAGTGCATAGGTTCTTTGGAATTGGTGTTTCAGGATTTGTAGGGTATAATCTCAGCAGTGGAATGGCTAGTTCAAAAGACAGTTCCATTCTTAGTTTTCTGAGGAAATCCCATACTGTTTTCCACAGTGGATTCACCCATCTGCATGTCCACCAACAGAGTACTAGGGTTCCCTCTTCTCCACATCCTTGACAAAACTTGTTTATTTATTTGTCTATGATGGCCATTTTAACCAGTTTAAAGTGATATCCAATTGTGGTTTCAGTTTGCATTGCTCTGATTGATAGTGATGCTGATCATCTTTTCATATGTGTTTGGACCCTCTGTAAGTCCTCCTTGGACAAGTGTCTTTTCAAGTTTTTTGCCCATTTTTTAATTGAGTTGTTTGTCTTCCTGGAATGGAGTCATGTGAGTTCTTTTTATATTTTGGAAATCAAACCCTTGTTTGACATATCACTTGAGAATATATTTTCCCAAATGGTTGGGTCCCCTTTCTTTTTGCTGATGTTTTCTTTAGCCGTGCAGAAGCTTTTTATTTTGATCAAGTCCAATTTGTTTATTCTTTCCTTTATGTCCCTTGCTTTAGAGGACATATTGGTGCAAATATTGCTGCATGGAATATCTGAGATTTTCCTGCCTATGTTCTCCTCTAGGACTTTTATAGTATCATGACTTCTATTTAAATCTTTTACCATTCTTGAGTTTATGTTTGTATATGGTGTAAGTTGGTGGTCAAGTTCAACTTTTTGCATGTAGCTGTCCAGATCTCCCACCACCATTTTTTTAAGAGGCTATTTTTACTTCATCTTCCCCATTTTATGCATTTGTCCCTTTTTTTGAATATTGATTGACCATAGAGACATGGCTTTATTTTGGAAAAGCCACACAAATACAGGAAGTACAAAGGATCCTGAATGACGGAGATGAAGATGAACCCAGTGAAGCCTACTTTAAGACACATCACAATTAAAATGCCAAATTTTAAAGACAAGGAGAAAGATTTAAAGGCAGCCAGGGAGAAATAGGAAGTAACATGCAAGGGACTTCTGAAAAGGCTAGCAGCTGATTTATCAATAGAAACACTGCAAGCTAGGAGAGAATGGCAAGCAATATTCCAGGTAAAGAAAAGCAAAAGCCTGCAACCAATACTACTCATTCCACAAGGCTCTCAATTAAAATGGAAGGCAAAATAAGGAATTTTCCAGACAACACACTAAAAGAATGCATCTCCATCAAGCTAACACTGCAAGATATGCTAAAGGGACTGCATTAAGAAGATGAAAGAGAAGAGTGAGAGAGAGAGAGGAATACAGGTACAAAGGGGTGTGAATGAGTAAGTACCTATCAAAACTAACCTTAAGCATAAATAGATTAAATGCTGCAATCAAAAGATATACTGTAGCTGAAAGGATAAGAAAACATAACCTGTACATATGCTGCTTGCAAGAGACCCACCTCAGAACAAAAACCTACACAGACAAAGTGAAGGATTGGAAACAAAAATTCCAAACAAATGGTCAAGGACAAAAAGTTTACATAGCAATACTTATATCAGGCAAAACTGTCTTCAACACAAAGGGTATAAAAAGAACCATAGAAGGATATTTCATAATACTCAAGGAAAGAATCCATCAAGAAGACAGAAATATAAACATATATGCACTGACCATAAGAACACCCAAATATATAAGGAATATCTTGGAGGACTTCAAGAAAGAGATAAACAGCAACATACTTACAGTAGTAGATTTTAAAACCCCACTGTCAAAAGTGGATAGATCTTCCAAGAAAATATCAACAAGTGTATTGCTTCGTTGAATAATGTACTAGGTAAAATGGACTTAACTGATTTTATATGTATATACATATATAAAAATTGTACATACACAATCATACACACATGTGTATGTATGTATGTATAATCAGTTAAGCAAAAGAGCAGGATACAAAATCAATATTCAGATATTTAAGATATTTTTACACAACAATTAAATATCAGAAACATAAATCAAGAAAAAATTTTCATTTACTCTAGCAATAAGTAAAATAAAGTACCAGGAATAAGCTTAGCAAAGAAGGTAATAGATCTGTGCTCACAAAACTGAAGAAAGAAATTAAAGAAGACACAAATAAGTGAAAGTGTACACTATGTTCATGGATTGAAAGCATTAACATCATCAAAATGTTTATACTACCCAAAGCAATTCATAGATTCATGCAGTCCTAATTAAAATACCAATGGCATATTTCACAGATATAGAACAAATGTTTTAAAAATTTATATGAAATCATAATCAACCCTGAATAGCTACAGCAATTTTGAGAAAGAACAACAAAGCAGGAGGGATCACAGAACCTGATATCAAACTGTATTACAAGGCCACTGCAAACTAAACAGCTTAGTACTGGCATAAAAACAGGCATATAGAAAAATGGAACAGAACAGAGAGCCCAGAAATAAACCCAAGGCTCTACAGTCAATTAATATTTGACAAAGGGGGAAGAAGCATAAAATGGAGTAAAAGTAGCCTCTTCAACAAATGGTGTTGGGAGATCTGGACAGCTACATGCAAAAAAAAAAAAAAAATGAAACTCAATCACCAACTTACACCATACGCAAAAATAAATTCAAGGTGGAAAAAAAGATTTAAATATAAGTCGGGAGAACATAAACATCCTAGAAGAAAACATTGGCAGAAAAATTTCAAACATTCCATGCAGCAACAACTTCAAGGATATGTCTCCTAAAACAAGGGACATAAAGGAAAGAATAAACAAATGGGAACTCATCAAATTAAAAAGCTCCTGCATAGCTAAATAAAATAGCACTAAAATGAGAAGAGAACAAATTATATAGGAAAACATATTTTCCAATGATACCTTGGACAAGGGGTTTAATCTCCACAATATATAAAGAACTCAAAGATTCCAGTCCAGGAAGAGAAGAAACCCAATTAAAAAATGGGCAAAAGACTTGAACAGACACCTTTCCAAGGCAGGACCCAGAGGCCTATGAAACGCTGCTCAGCATCACTAGCCATCAGAGAGATGCAAATTAAAACCACAATGAGATACCACCTCACACTGGTCAGAATGGCCATCATAAACAAATCAACAAACAAGTGTTGGGGAGGATGCAGACAAAAGGAAACTCTATGGCACTGTTGATGGGAATGCAGACTGGTGCAGCCACTGTGGAAAACTAAAAATGGAACTGCCTTTTGAACCAGAAATTCTACTGCTGGGATTATACCCTAAGAGCTCTGAAACACCAATCCAAAAGCACCTATGCACCCCAGTGTTCATAGAAGCACAATTTACAATAGCCAAGTGCTGGAAGCAACCTAAGTGCTCATCAGAAAATGAGTGGATCAAAACACTATGGTACATTTACACAATGGAATTCTACACAGCAGAGAGAAAGAAGGAGCTCTTATTCTTTAGGACAGCACAGATGGAACTGGAGAGCATTATGCTAAGTAAAACAAGCCAGGTGGTGAGGGACAAATACCATATGATCTCACTTTTAATTGCAACATAATCAAAAGAAAAAAGCAAGCAAATATAACCAGAGGCATTGAAATTAAGAACAATTAAACAACAGACAGACAGGAGGGGAGAGGGGACTGTGGAGAGAAGGGTTTTTAGGAACTGCTGTAAAGGACACATGGATGAAACCAAGGGGGAGGGTGGTGGGTTTGGCTGGGCGGATGGTGGGGAAAGTTGCAGACAACTGTAATTCAACAACAGTAAAGTAATTTATTAAAATAAAAAATATAAAAGTATAAAATTAATGATAGAAAAAAAACTATATTACAAGGCCAGTGCAATCAAAAGAGTATGGTACTGGCACAAGAACAGACACACAGACCAATGGAAAAAAATAGAGAGCCTAGAAATAAACCCAAGTCTTTATGGCCAATTAATATTGGACAAAGGGGGAAGAAGCATAATTGGAATAAACATTTCCTCTTCATCAAATGTTGTTTGGAAATCTGGACAATATGGCAAAAATATGAAACTTGACTACCAACTTACTCCATATACAAAAATAAGCCTGATAGGTAAAACACTTAAATATAAATCATGACATGATAAAATACCTAGATGAGATCATAGGTAGAATAATGTAAGATATTCCATACAGATACATTTGTACCCATATGTCCCCTAGAGCAAGGGACATAGAGGAAAGGATAAACAAATGAGACACCAACAAAACCAAAACCTTCTGTGCAGCTAAAGAAAGCAGCAGTAAAAGGAAAAGGTAACCAATCATACAGAAAATACATATTTGCAAATGTTACCTTGGACAAGGGTGTGGTCTCCATAATATATAAATAACCTATAAAACTTCCACTCCAGGAAGACAAACAATGTAATTAAAAAAAATGGCAAAGGACCTGGATGGACACTTTTTCAAGGAGGACATACAGAGGGCCCAGAGACATATAAAAAGATGCTCAGCATCACTAGCCATCAGAGACATGCAGGTTAAAACCAAGATTAGATACCACTTTATACCCATAAGAATGATTATCATAACCAAATCAACAATCAAGTGTCATGGTAGCGGAGACAAGGGAACTCCAGTGCACTGTTGGTGGGTATGCAGACTGATGCGGCCACTATGGAAAACAGTATGGAATTTCCTCAGAAAACTAAAAATGGAACTGGCTTCTGACCTGGCAATAACACTACTGGTATTATACACTAAGAATACTGAAAGACAAATTCAGAAGAACCTATGAACCACGATTTTCATAGCAGCACAATTTACAATAGCCAAGTGTTGGAAGTAACCTAAGTGCCCACCAGTAAATGAGTGGATAACAAAATTATGGTACATTTACACAATGGAACACTACACATCAGAAAGATAGTAGGAACTCCTACCCTTAGCAACAGCATGGATGGAACTGCAGAGGATTATGCTAAGTGAAATAAGCCAGGTGGTGAAAGACAAATATCATATGATCTCACCTATAAGTGGAACCTAATCAACAAAGAAAAAACAAGCAAAATATTATCAGAATAGTGAAATAAAGAATAAACTGACAGTAACCACAGGGGAGGTAAGAGGGGATAATGGGGGGAAATGGGAAAGGTCTATCAAGAATCATGTATGAAGGACACATGGACAAAGCCAAAGGGGATAAGTTCAATGATGGAAGGTGGGGATGGGTGCAGCTGGTGGGTAGGGTGAAAATGGAGACAACAGTACTTGAATAACAAATAAATAAATAAATAAATAAATAAGGCTTATTTTGTGTCCCAGCATGGTCTATCTTTGAGAATGTCCCATGTGTTTTTGAGAAGAATGCATATTCTGCAGCTTTGGAATGACATGTTTTGTATATATCAAATAAATTAAAATGATCCAGTGTGTCATTTAAGGTTGCTGTTACCTTAATGACTTTTTTGTCTAGCATATCTCTCCATTGATGACAGTGGGTTGTTAAAATTCTCTATTATGACAGTATTTCTGTCTATCTCTCCCTTAATATGCACCAATATTTTCTTTATGTATTTAGTTTCTCCTATATTGGATGCACACATGTTTACAAGAAATATATACTCTTTTTGAATCAATTCCTGTAGTGTCATGTAGTGACTTTCTTTGTCTCTTGCTATATGTCTATTTTGTCATATATCAACGTTGTTACCTTACCTTTTTTTGCTTCCATTTGCATGTTATATATGTTGTACTTTCTTCACTTTCATCCTGTGCATGTCTTTTGTTCTTATGTGTGTCTCTTGTAGACAGCATATACATGGATCATTTTTTATCATTCATTCAGCTTCCCTGTGTCTTTTGACTGGAATACTTAATCAATTTGCATTTAAGGTTAATTTTTATATCTACACATTTATTGCTATATTTTTCTTTATACCTATGTTTCTCTATTTTTTTCCCACTTCTCCTTAAAGCAGTCTTGTTAACATGTTTCCCCCCCCCCGCCCCATGGTAATGAACTCTGTAGACTTTTTTTTTAATTTCCAAGAATCTCTTTGTTATTCCTTCAATTTTATTTATTTATTTTAAAAAATTTTTGATTGATGCTATTAGACTTATCCCATTTTTTCTCCCTTTTATTGCCCCAAACCTTTACCTCTCCTCTCTCCATCATTCCTCTACCTAAGTTCATGTCCATGCATCATACATACAAGTTATTTGGCTTCTCCATTTCCCATAGTATTCTTAACCTCCCCCTGCCTATTTTGTACCTATAATTTATGCTTCTTTTTCCCTGTACCTTTCCCCCATTCCCCCTCCCTCTACCCACTGATAACTGACCCTGTAATCTCCATTTCTGTGAAGTTCTTCCTGTTCCAGTTGCTTGCTAAGTTTATTTTTTTTTTGGTTCAGTTGTTGATAGTTGTGAATTTGTTGTCATTTTATTTTTGATATTTTTGATATCCTTCTTCTTCTTAGATAAGTCCCTTTAACATTTCATATAATAAAGGCTTAGTGATGATGAACTCCTTTAACTTGACCTTATCTGGGAAGCACTTTATCTGCCCTTCCATTCTAAATGATAGCTTTGCTGGAAGAGTGATCATTTATGTAGGTCCTTGCCTTTCATGACTTGGAATACTTCTTTCCAGCCCCTTCTTGCATGCAATACTTCTTTGGAGAAATCAGCTGATAATTTTATGGGAACACTTTTGTAGGTAACTCTCTACAGTTAATTCTCTAAAGTGTTGGAAGCAAACTAAGTGCACATCAGTAAATGAATGGACCAAAATACTGTAGGACATTTACACAATTGAATACTACACAGCAGAAAGAAAGAAGGAGCTTCTGCCCTTTGTGACAGCATGGATAGAACTGGAGACCATTATGTTAAGTGAAATAAGCCAGGTGGTGAAAGACAAATACCACATGATCTCACCATTAAATGGAACTTAGTCAACAAAACAAAAAGGCAAGCAAAATGTAACCAGAGACATTGTAATTAAGAACAAACTGATAGTACCCAGAGGGGAGGTGGAGGGCATATGGGGTGAAAAGGGAAGGGTATCCGGGAACATCTGTAAAGGACACATGGACAAAACCAAGGGGGGTAGAATTATGGGTGGCAGGTGGTGGTGGCTGGGGCGAGGGCAGTGGTGGGAGTAAAATGGAGACAACTGTACTTGTAAAATAAAAAAAATAATTTTCCTTTAAATTATTTTGCTGAATTATAGAAAATAGATTGTCAATCAAAACCTTGATTTTTAAAAGGGGAAGGTTTACAGGAACAAGTATAAAGTACATATGGACAAAAACTAAGGTAGTGTGGAAATGGGAGGGAGGTGGGGAGAGCTGGGGTGTGGGCTGGGATGGAAGTAAAAGACAAAAAAACTGTACTTGAACAATTAAAATAAAATAAAATATTAAAATAATAAAATAAAATAAAATAAAAATCTTGATTTTTATATTTTATTTTGATAAGGTTGATGGTCAGATTATTTTCTTAAAAAAATAAATTTGCATCTTCTCTGAAAGAAAATTGTTTTCCTCCTTTTCCTCCTCTTCCCTCTTCTTCCCCGTCCTCCCCCTTCTCCCACACCTCCTTCTTCTTTTTAATAGGTAGAGCAGTGTCAGAAGAGTAGAGGCTAAGTCAAATAAAACCTACCAGAGACAGTCTTGGAAAGATGTGGTAGGATACCCACAACCGTAAAAGATATCTGCTTTCTTCATAGCATACTGCAGTTCTGTTCCTCTTAATGTTTTTATCAGGAAAAATGACAACCTGGGATTTATGCCTTAATTCAGTTATTATTTATGGCATACAGTGTCATGTTCACAGACTTAAAGTTTAGATATTTATTTGTGTCTGGTTTTTAAAATGGAGATTTCTCTGTTAGGTATACACTACTGTTGAGTGGATTTGGGGAAAAATCTGTACTGTTGTTGTGTAAGATTACAGACTTTCAGTGGTCTAGATCTGATGTTATACTCACATGATTTTTCTAATTTTCTTTTTATCACACTTTGCATAATTGTAAGGCAACACAGCTCTCCAATTACAAGGACCACTGACAGACATAAATACCAACAAATCATCAGCAGGCACAAATTTCCTGCCACCATGCTATTGCACTGTTCCTCAAAAAATGCACTCACAACTTATAATTATAGAAACCACAGAGAAAAGGAAACAAATTCTGGGAGAAAACAATGATGTCTACACCTACTGGCCAGTCTGTGAAAGTAAACCCATGTGGCAAAAATGAGTAAACAAAAGTATTCATCATTGAAACTATTGACCTCATTGTTAAGTTCCAAAATCTAACCATCTATAACCAGATTGAATAGAAATCTCTCTGGATTTCATGCATACCTTGGCAGGCCTGAAAAAATCAATTTTCTGGAACTTGTAAATTCTTCCACAGTCAAATCAATGCCAGAATTCTTCCACATTCTTAATCTCACAGCCAGCTTGCAAGACACTCCAGAGGCCAGAAGCTGCAGGTCTTGGGTGGTTTGAGCAGGTTCTAGTAGAAACATACAGGAGAAATTAAAAGGTCAACACTTGAATGTTGACAACTGCCATACATTTTTATGCCTAGTGTGGGGTGGGGAGGGGGGGCTCCACCCAAAGAGCCCCATCTCTCTGTCACAGATGAAAATAAAACTACCAAGACATGATCTGCTTGGGGAGGAGAGGTGGTCGATCTCTCAAAGGAGAAGGACCCAGAGCCTCTTCCTCAATGGTCTTTTATTGGGTTCAAATACACAGGTATACAGGTATGTCAGGTGGTAAAGATCAAACAATGGATAACATTTCAAAGAAATCTGAGGGCTTAATCTGAGTCAATGTCTGTCAGGAAAGGGGGCTGCAAAAACTTTGGGAGACATACTCATTTTCTCCTTGACTCTTATCATTTAAATGACAGCACTCTTAGTAAAGCAGGTTTCACAGGCCTTTACAAATTCTTTCTTGTGCCCAATCACCTGGAGAACTGCTCTGGCCAGCACAGGGCTGCAACACCCTCTGTCATAGTTTCAGGCTTAAGTGGATTGAGACCAGGAAGCTGGAGATAAGGAAAACAACTCCCAGATGGATTGGGGACTCAGGCTATGTCAGAATAACTGGGGGTGAGGGTCCATCACCCCTCTTTTCTGCAGACCCCCAAGTCCTTCCATGAGGGCCTACCAAGTGGTCATGTTTGGTTTGGGTTGCCCCTCCCTCAAGGAGTCTTACCCACCATTGACTAACCGACCAAGCATTGGGGCCAGAGATGGATGAAGCAGAAGTGTCGCTCCTGCCAGGTAGATAAGCTTTGTCTCCTTAGTGGCTCAGGTCCTCTTGATAGAACAGACCCAGATGAAATGGGTCCCCTGGGCTCTCACTCAGCCCAGGCATGGGGTGAGGGTTACAACTCCTGAAACCAGGCTGAACGGTTCACAACAGCCTAGAACTATTAGGTATTGTTCCTTTTTCCTTTCATTCATCAAAAAATTGGGGGGTTCCAACCATGTGCCAAGTGCTATATTACAGGCTGAGAAAAACAAAATAGATATTTAACAGTCTATGTCATGAATGAGACCACAATTAAACAGACAATCATAATACAGTGTCATAAAGATTATTTAAAGGACTCTATGAGACACCATGACTGCATAAAAAGAGGCATCTAATTAAATCTTGGAGAACAAGAGTTTGCCTGAGAGTGCTTCTCCAAAGAGGTAACAGTTGATATCTTCCCTGAGGTTTGTATACAGAACAATGTCAAGGGGAAGAATGAATATATTTGACTGAAAGCATTAGGGACAATGATACAAAGATGTCTGTGTGTATGAGAAAGAGAGAGACAGAGAGACAGAGATGCATGTTAACATCATATTTTAGAAAGGGCCTGCAAGTATGTGGAAAATGAACTAGAACAAAGATGAATCCAGAGGAAAGAGGTGACTTAGGAGTTTATTGCAGTAACAGAAGTGAGAATTGAGTTAAGGCAGATGCATTAAAAAGTTTTATGGTGATAAATCCATGGGACTTGGGGGTTCTGCATGGTTGATTGGAGGGACAGAAGCATGTAAAACAATGTGCCAGTCATGTTAATTGGGCAAAGGTCAGGGCCCCATATGTCAGGCTAGGGCAAATGTGGAGGGCAAGAAAACAAATGCAAGACATGATTGTGTTAAAAGCGTTGGTAGACAGTTTGGAGCATGACTCTAGGTGAGGGTCAGTGGTTTGTGGGCAATGATTATAATTTGGGGTGTAAATGAGGGGGGAAGAGAGAAAACTGAGTGTAAAGAGATATGTATTGAAGACAAAATCCTGAAGAGTAGTAGAATCAAGCTAAGATGGTGGAGAAACCCAGTCACTGAAGAACAGTCATAGAGAGAGGAAAGCCAGCAAATAATAAGGTTCCCAAATGCAAGAAAGAGATAGTTCTAAGAAAGATGGGGTCAGTTGTATATTCTGCAGAGCAATCAAGCAACATAAGGAGTGTATAGCAGTCCTCAAAAGAGCTGGGTTTGAGGCTCAGTGACAAGCAGCTCTGTGACACAAAAATCTTTTGGAGGCTATGTTTAGTGTCATAAACATAAAGGAGAAATGGTCAGAAAATGATATAAGCAGATATCAAATTTGACAAGGAAGCTCAATGAGCATGGCTTCAGTTACTCATGGGAAATAGTCCCATGTGTGTATTAACCTTGTTATATGACCACATTTATGGCTCTGTAACTCTAGTGTATTGCTTTTTACAATGCAAAAATAGCCCATTTATATTTCCTTAATCACATTCCATGTATCATTTCTTATTGTAGCATATGCCGCCTGGTTACATGGTCTAGCGGTGATATAAAATGACTTGGCGAGACCATGCAAAGTGGATTTGGATTTGCTTTCCTAGTGTAGATTTCTTTTTTTCTTATTTGTCAAATAGAATTGGAATGTAGGAAACACACACACAGACACACCTTGAGTAAACTTACATGACATCTAAGGACTAATCTATATCACCTTTGTGATTTTTGATAGAATATGCTTTAGGCTTATTGGTGCTGATGCAGTCAGTGAACCATCCACCCCTCTGACACTTGCTCTTTCTGTACTGTTATTGTTGGTTTCCTACCTCAAGTACCTGGGACTCTTTGCCTTAGAGCTTTTTCCACCCCAGAAATTTTTAGCCCATGATTGGGGAAGGCTGAAAAAGCTGGAAAGGTTATTTCCATCCTAAAGAAGCAACTCTCAATACCTAATGAGAATTGGTGGATATGCTGCTGTTCACTTGTCCCTAATCTCTGAAGCATTTTTAATACTGTCTCTCAGAAGTCCTCAGCAGGATTAAGTTCCAGAGAACCAATGGGAACATGATAAGTTCACCCTCTTTAATTTTCTGTCTTCTCTTCCCTGTCTCTTTTCCCATACTTCTTTATGTGTGATTTCTGGGACCAAATCCAAATTAGCTACTAACACTCAAATCCTTGTCTTGGGATCTGTTAGTCAGAAAATCCAATTTAATTGTCAACCAAGTTCAAACAAACAAACAAACAAACAAAACACAAAACCTCAACTGTACTTGAGCTGATAAATTAAGGACCAAAAGATAACTAGGCCTATGTCAGGTATAGTAGGAATGAACTACTCAAGCCTAAGCCCAAGTTCACCCAGAAAAAAATGAAACTATATTTTTTTATTGCTAAACTTAGCTTCTGTCTGCTGTCTCATCTTTTCTTTTTTTTTTAATTGTTGTTCAAGTATAGTTTTCTGCCTTTTCCCCTACAACTCCCCACCACCCCATCCCTCCCCATCTCCTTCCTGTTTCCACCCTCCTTGTTATTGTCCATGTGTCCTTTATAATTGTTCCTGTAAACCCTTCACCCTTTCTCCCCATTATCCCCTTCCCTCTCCCTTCTCACTGTCAGCCTATTCTCAATTTTAATGTCTTTGGATATATTTTGCTTGCTTCTTCATTTGGTTGATTGAAATCCACTTAAAGGTGAGATCATATGGTATTTGTCTTTCACTGCCAGGCTTATTTCACTTAGTATAATGCTCTCCAGTTCCATCCACACTGTTGCAAATGGTAGGAGCTCTTCCTTTCTCTCTGCTGTGTAGTATTCCATCATGTAAATGTGTCATGGTTTCTTGATCCATTCATTTACTGATGGGCACTTAGGTTGTATCCAGCACTTGGCTATTGTAAATTGTGCTGCTATGAACATTGGGGTGCATAGGTTCTTTTGGATTGGTGTTTCAGAGTTCTTTGGATATAATCCTAGTAGTGAAATTTGCTGGGTCAAAAAGCTGTTCCATTTTTAGTTTTCTGAGAAAATTCCATACTGTTTTCTATAGTGGTTGCACCAGTCTGTAATCCCACCAACAGTGCACTAGGGTTCCCTTTTCTTCACAACCTCTCCAACACTTGTTTGTTGCTTTGTTTATGATGGTCATTCTCAATGGTGTCAAGTGGTATCTCATTGTGGTTTTAATTTGCAGCTCTCTACTGGCTAGCGATACTCAGTATTTTTTCACATTTCTCTGGACCCTCTGTATGTCCTCCTTGGAGAAGTGTCTGTTCAAGTCCTTTGCACATTTTTAATTGGATTGCTTGCCTTCTTAGAGTGGAGTTGTGTGAGTTCTTTATATATTTTGGAGATCAGTCCCTTGTCTGAGGTATCATTGGCAAATATATCTCTTGGTTCTCTTTTCATTTTAATATTTTTTCTATAGCTGTGCAGAAGCTTTTTATTTTAATGAGATCTCATTTGTTTATTCTTTCCTTTATATACCTTGCTCTAGGGGATACATCAGTGAAAATATTGCTCTGTGGAATATCTGAGATTGTCCTGCCAATATTTTCCTCTAGGACTTTTATGGTGTCATGACTTATATTTCAATCTCTTACCCACCTGAATTTATTTTTGTGTATGGTGTAAGCTGGTGCTCAAGGTTTGTTTGTTTGTTTGTTTGTTTGTTTTTGTTTTTGTTTTTGTGGGTTTTTTTTTGCATGTAGCTTTCCTGATCTCCCAACACCATTTCTGGAAGATGGTATTTTTACTACATTTTATGCTGCAGCACCCTTTGTCAAATATTACTTGATGAAAGAGACCTGGATGTATTTCTGAGCTCTCTATTCTGTTCCATTGTTACATATGTCTGTTCTTATGCCAATACCAGGCTGCTTTAATTACAGTTTGATATCAGGTATTCTGATCCCTCCTACTTCACTCTTCTTTCTCAAAGTTGCTGCCGCTATTTGGGGTGGTTTATGGTTCTATATAATTTTTTAAAGTGTTTGTTCTATATCTGTGAAATATGCCACTGATACTTTAATAGGTATTGCATTGAATCTATAAACTGCTTTGGCTAGTATGGGCATTTTGATGATTTTAATTCTCTGAACCATGAACATGGTATACATTTCCATTTGTTGGTGTCTTCTTGATTTCTTTATTCAGTGTTGTGTAGTTTTCTGAGTACAGGTCTTTTATCTCCTTGGTTAGGTTTATTTCTAGGTATTTTACTTTTCTTGTTGCTTTATCAAATGAAATTTTTTCTTGATTTCTGTTTCTGATGTTTCATTGTTGGGATACAAAAACATCTTTGATTCCTGAATATTGACTTTGTATCCTGCTGTTTTGCAAAATTCATATATTAGGTCAAGCAGTTTTTTTTGTGGAGCCTATAGGGTTCTCTATGTACAGTAGCATGTCATCTGCAAACAATGACAGTTTTGTTTCCTCTTTTCCAATTTGGACACCTTTTCCTTCTTTTGTTTTGTTTTGTTTTCTTTTCTTTTCTGATTGATGTGGCTAGGACTTCCAATACTGTGCCTCATTTTATCAGGAAAAAATAACTTAATATCAACCAAGACTGGGTAATCTCAATTGATTCAGTTCTTTACTACCTCTACTTTTCTGTCTGGGGTTGTTTTTAAATTCCAGGAAACTTGCCTAGCATTAATTAGCAGGGACAGGAAATAAGGACCTGGCCCATGGCAGTTATGTACTGTATTGGCTGGGCAACCTCATGTCTTTTTGTGTCTTCACTGGTTAGTATCCCTTCTGATGGCATCCAGCAATATGTCAATGGCTTCCCATATAACTTTAGCCCTCTTGTCACAGGAGTTCAGCTCTGTTCTTGCCTTCCTGCTTTTATTTAGGGCCTCTTCAAGTTCACAACTGCCAGTTAGTTTTCATTTGTCCTCAGTCACATGGAGGAAAAAATGCCTTTGTTAGGACCACCGGGTTGCTCGGAGGCTCTGTGAAGGCTTCCACTAACATCTATCTAAACTTCATTGTGATTTCTTTTAATCCCTGCTGATTTTATATCATGCCATGGAAGTCAGGAGAACTCTGAATGTTGTCACCTTCAGGAGTAAAATCTAGACAAAGCAACTTTCTGTTCTTCCACCTTTTTGACCTCTCTTCCCAGTCACCAGCAAGTTCTTTAGATTGTGGGCTGAAAAAGTAAATGTCTCCCTTCCCTTCCAGAGCAACCCTAAGCCACTAACAGATGAGGGTTGGGATAAAATATTCAGCTCCCTTGAAGCCTATTAGTGGAACAGCTGAATTAATTTCTACTCATTCTGAGATGTGTTCTGTCCCAGTAGGATGAAAGCACGCATACTCAGAACATCAGCATACTAACACCCCCTATATTGATGTTTTCTTTTTCCTTGCCTCATTTCCCATTCCTCCCACTTCAGATTCTCAGAATCATTTCTCAAATGAACTACTTGCATACAAGTTCTTGTTTCATGGATGTTTTGTAGATTACCTGATCTAAGGCACACCATCATCCACACTTGTGTCTTACAAACACATGCAGCCAATTCTCCCTGTTTGCTGTTTAGAATGTGAATTTGGATTTGTACCTGAGGGAATGATATAGTAGTAATAGACTTTGCTGATGCTGAACTGAAAAACTAAACTATATGTTTCTTTTAGCAAAATGCTCTTTATGATGACAACAAAACTGTTGAACACTTGAAAGATAGTTTGTTTGGCATTGTAAGATATTCATAATGGCTGGGGGGTGAGATGGTGTGGGAGGCTGGTGAGGTAACAGGACAGACATGAGGTGTGTGTGTAAGAGTATTTCATAGTGGAAATTTAAGAGGACTTTTTAGACATAGAGTTAAATTTAAAAGCATAATAAGGCAAAAGGTCAGACTCTCCAGTTTGGAAGCCTGATGGTCTAACTCAATGAGTCAGCCAGCATAAAGACCAAAAATAATTGCAGAAGTAGTGAGAGGCCAACAACTTCCTGTTTCATATATCCCAAACTTTTAGGCTCTGGGCAAGTGTGATGGTAGGACAGATAGGATCTGGGCAAGAATGTGATGCCTAAAGCATCAAACTTCTCCAATCCAGGGTCAGAGACCATTAATCCTATGGGGCAGCCCTTTTCCATGGTTCTTCCCTGGTTTATCTTGAGGGCAACAGAGGAATTTTTCCCCATCTTGGAAGCCGTTACAGGGAGGAGACAGGCCATGCTTGCCATGGTCAGTGGGAAGTGCCCCTGAAGATGGAAATCACTGGTACCCTTGTCACCCACATGGGCTTGATTCAATTTGCCACAGAGATGCAAAGCCAAGAATTCACCATGAAGTCAGCAGAGCAGAGAAAATATCTGCCTAAAGACTAGCAGGTTAAGCTCCTTTGGATTTCCAGTGTGGTGGGCCTGATAATCTGACAGCTTTTAAACACCTTAGGCCAGACAAGGAAAGACAGAGCTCAAGCACATGTGTGCGTGTGTGTGTGTGTGTGACAATGCCTGTCATTTCCCACACAATGCCACTTTTCCTGGATGAGGCCTTTATTTCCATTCCTGGTCACACAAGCACATGGAAGTGCAATATGGTAGTTTGTATCCTAACCTGACACTTACTGGTATGGTGGCAATTAGTGGGGCCTTTACAAGATTCTTCTACACAGAAGGGTGCTTCAGGTTGAGTCATCTACTGAACTCACATTCCATTATTTGGTGATGTTGTTGAAGAGTCTTGCAGCATTTCTAACTGGTAACTTTTAGTTCAGAGAACAATGTTCTTCCATTTTTGAGGCACCTGAGGATACAGTCTCAAGCAACTCTAGTGAGTGTGAATTTTTTAAGCATCCTTTTTTTAAGTTGGAAAACTTTGCATATGTTTATTTTAGTATATAATATTTCAAACTTCTTGTCATAAAACAGGAGTTGCATTGTGTTGTTCTGTGGTTTTCTGTCCTTTGCATAGGTGTGAGAAGCAAAGTAAGGGACAATGTACTGGACCCAGGACAAAAATTGGGGGCATTTTATCTGGTTCTGTGAGTTGGTGACCTTGTAAACTTGAGTAACTTATTATAGTCTATTGCCCTTCTTTTCTTCATCTCCCAAAAGGTGGGATGGAAAGTGGATGGAACAGTATTTGAATGATGAGTTCTAAAATTTCTTTGGCACTTAACATTTGAAGATCCATTCCATGATTTTAGATATTCTGCTCATATTTTCTAATCATGTTTTCATGTTTAATTAAATTGAACATATACTGATTATTGGAAATGAATCTACAAAACATATGTAAAAAGTAAGAGATCTAAATGTGGATGTCATTAGATAAATGATATCCCAGGGGCTGGCCCTGAAAAATTGACAGACTTGGACAGCCCAAAGGGAAATAGTAACTTAGAACAATTCATGAGATTGCTGAAAAACTGACAAGAGGAAGGCTTTTAGTGGGGCCAGCTACAAGTATGCATAGTTTAGTAGTTGGGAGGTACAGTTGGGAAAACAGCATTTTTAGTAATTTTAATATTGACATATTTTAAAAAATATAAAATATACAAAAACATAAACATTTGAGAATAAATTGAAGACATGATTTCATTACACTTTTCCTTCTAGATACTTCAGGGTACATTTCCTAAGAACCAGCGCTTTCTCTTACAGAGCCACAGTATGATCAAAATCAAGAAGTCAACATGGGTATACAATAGTATCCTCCAACCTATAACCCACACTCAGATTGTGCAAATTGTTCCAAAAATTGGCATTCTCCTGCATAGCAATTTTGTTCTTTCAGTCTAGTTTTTAATCAGGGATCACACAGGACATTTAGTTGTTAAGTCTTTACTTTCATATAATCTTCAAATATTTTTCAACCATTTGCTGTCTTCCTGACTGGTATTTTTAAAGAATACAGGCCAGCTATTGAGTAGAATGTTCTTTGCTTCAGGTTTATTTTGTTTTTCACAATTACATTCACATTATGCATTTTAGGCAAAAATACTACATAAGGCAGCATGCCTCAGTGCATCCAACCAAGACACATGTGAAATTGATTTGTCTCATTATGTGACAAAATCTCTTGTCACTTGGTCTAGGTAGTTACTTTTTTAAATTTAGTGATCAAATTAAATATGTTATATGAGCCCTGGCTGGTGTGACTTGGTGGACTGAGCCTGGACCCGCGAATTGAAGAGTTGCCAGTTCACGTGCCTGGGTTGCAGGCCAGGTCCTCAGTAGGGGAGGGTGAGAGGCAACCACACATTGACCTTTCTCTTCTTTTTCTCCCTCCCTTCTCCACTGTCTACAAATAAATAAATAAATAAATAAATCTTAAAAAAAAAAAAGAAATATGTTACATGGTTAAGAAGTACTGATTCTTAGATTATGACTTCACCAGAAAAAAGTGCCTCATTGCAACAGAGCCATCTGCTGGGGAAAAATAAAGAACACTTTTGAAATGTTTTATTATTTAATTTAATTTAATTTTATTTTATTTTATTATTTTATCTATTTTAGATTATATTTATTTTTATTTTTAAATTAATTATTTTATCTGTGATTTTAACAGCTTATTTTTAAAATTATCTTAGTGTTGCTCAATTACAGTTGTCTGCATTTACCCCCAACACCCCCTCCCTATCCCAGGAAAACGCACCTCCTTCCCTTGCTTACATGACCCCTTGTTTTCTCCATGTGTCTTTTATAGTTGTTCCTGAAAATCCTTCCCTCTGTACCTCCATTATCCCCTCCTACCTCCCCACTGGTTATTTTCAGGTTGTTATTAATTTCAATGTTTCTGGTTATAGTTTGATTGCTGTTTTCTTTTGTTGATTAGGTTCTGGTTAAAGGTGAGCTCCTTGTTCCTCACTGCCAAGCTTCGTTAACTTAGCATAATGCTCTCCAGTTCCATCCATGCTGTCACAAAGGGTAGGAGCTTCTTTCTTTCTTTCTCTTTTTACAATTTTTATTCATTTATTTATTTTTTTCATTTATTTTTTATTTTAATTGTTGTTCTTATACAGTTTTCTGTCTTCTACTCCCATCCCAGCCCACTGCCCCAGCCCTCCCCAGTTCCCTCCCATTTCCACACCCCCTAGCTTTTGTCCATGTGTCTTTCATACTTGTTGCTCTAAATCTTTCCCCTTTTCCCTTGAAATTCCTATCCCTCTCCTCTCTTGTTCTCAATTTCAGTGTCTTTGGTTATATTATGCTTGTTTGTTTGTTCTGTTAATTAGGATCCTGTTAAAGGTAAGATCATATGGTATTTGTCTTTCACCTCCTGGCTTATTTTGCTTAGCATAATGCTCTCCAGTTCCATCTATGCTGTCGCAAAGGTTAGGAGCTCCTTCTTTCATTCTGCTGCGTAGAATTCCATCGTGTAATTGTACCATAGTTTTGAGATCCATTCATTTACTGATGGGCACCTAGGTTGCTTCCAACGCTTGGCTATTGTAAATTGTGCTGCTATGAACATTGCAGTGCATAGGTTCTTTTGGATTGGTGTTTCAGGGTTTTCACGATATTATCCCAGCAGTAAAAATCCTGGGTCAAAAGAAAGTTCGATTTTCAGTTTTCACAGGAAATTTCATACTGTTTTCCACAGTAGCAGCAGCCCCAGCAACACTGCACTGGGGTTCCCTTTTCTCCACATCTTCTCCAACACTTCTTTGTTGATTTGTTTGTGATGGCCATTCTCAGCAGTGTGAAGTGGTATTCCATTGTGGTTTTAATTTGCATCTCCCTGATGGCTAGTGATGCTGACCATCTTTTCATATGTCTGTGGGCCCTCTGTATATCCTACCATATGTCTGGTCAGATCTTTTGCCCATTTTTTAATTGTTTTTTTTTTTTTTTTGTCTTCCTGAAGTGGACTTGTGTGAGTTCTTTATACATTTTGAAGATCAAACCCTTTTCTGAGGTACCATTGGCAAATATGTTTTTTTCATATAGTGTGTTCTCTTTTCATTTTAATGCAGTTTTCTTTAACCATGGAGAAGCTTTTTAATTTGATAAGATCCAGTTTATTTGTTCTTTTCCTTACATCCCTTGCTTTAGAGGACATGTTGTTAAACATATTGCTGCTTGGAATGTCTGAGATTTTCCTACCAATGTTTTCTTCTAGAACTTTTATGGTGTCACAACTTATTTAAGTTCCTTATCCACCTTGAAATTGCTTTTGTGTATGGCATAAGTAGGTGATCATCATTGTTTTGCATGTAGATGTCCAAATCTCCCAACACAATTTATTGAAGTGGGTATTTCTACTATGTTTTATACTTCATCCCCCTTTGCCAAATATTAATTTATAGTAGAGACATGGGTTTATTTCTGGGCTCTATATTCTGGTCCATTAGTTTATGTGTCTGTCCTTTTTAAAAAAAAATTATTTTAATTGTTGTTCATGTACAATTTTCTGTCTTTTACTCCCATCCTACTCCACTCCCTGCAGCTGTCCCAACCTCCCTCCCATTTACACCCTCCCTAGTTTTTGTCCATGTGTCCTTTATACTTGTTCCTGAAAACCCTTCCCCTTTTCCCCTGAAATTCCCTCCCCTCTCTGCTCTGGTCACTGTCAGCCTGTTCTCTATTTCAGTGTCTTTAGTTATATTTTGCATTTTTGTTTGTTTTTGTGATTAGATTCCTGTTAAAGGTGAGATCATATAGAATTTGTCTCTCACTGCATGGCTTATTACTTTTAGCATAATGCTTTCTAGTCCAGTATCAAACAGTATTACAAGGCCACTGTAATCAAAACAGCCTGTTCTTGTACTGGTACCAGGCTGCTTTGATTACAGTGGCCTTGTAATACAGTTTGATATCAGGAATTGTGATCCCTCCTACTTTGCTCTTATTTCTCAAAATTGCCATTGCTATTTGGGGTGGTTTATGGTTCCATATAAATTTTTGAAGTGTTTGTTCTATATCTGTGATATATGCCATTGGTACTTTAATAAATATTGCATTGAATCTATAAACTGCTTTGGGTAGTATGGACATTTTGAGGATGATAATTCTTATGATCCATGAACATAGTATATGTTTCCATTTGTTGGCATCTTTCTTAATTTCTTTCTTCAGCATTGTGTAGTATTCTGAGTACAAGTCTTTTACATCCTTAATTAGGTTTTGTTCCTAAATATTTTATTTTCTTGTTGCTATATCAATGGGAAATTTTTCCTGATTTCTGTTTCTTATATTTCATTGTTGGTGTAAAACACCTTTGATTCCTGATTATTGATTTTGTATCCTGCTGTTTTGCCAAATTTGTTTATTTGTTTGAGCAATTTTTTGGTAGAGTCTATAGGATTCTCTATGTACACTATCATATCATCGGCAAACAATGACACTTTTGTCCTCCCTTTCCAATTTAGATGCCTTTTATTTCCCTTTCTTGTTTGATTGCTGTGGTGAAAACTTCCAATACTAGAAGTGGTTGAATAGAAGTGGTGAAAATGGACAAAATTGTCTTTTTCCTGAGGTTAGTAGGGAAGAATTTAGTTTTTGCCCATTGAGTATGATGTTGGCTGTAGTTCTCTCATATATGACCCTTATTATGTTGAGGAACACTACCTCTCTTCCCACTTTGCTAAGTGTTTTTATCATAAATAGGTGCTGTACCTTATCAGTTGTTTTGTTCCTCATCTATTGCTATGATCTTGTGAATTTATCTTTGCTCTTGTTTATGCAATGCACTGCATTTATTGATTTGTAAATATTGTACCATCCTTGCATCCCCATTATGCATCCCACTTGATCATGGTGTATGATCTTTTTAATGATAGCTGGATGCATGTTGCCGATATTTTGTTGAGGATTTTAATGTCTATGTTCATCAGTGACATTGACCTGAAGTTTTCTTTCTTTGTTATGTCTTTATATGGTTTTTGTATTAGGATGATGCTGGCTTCATAAAAAAACTTAGGAAGTCTTCCATCATTTTGGATTTTTTGGAATAGTCTGTAAAGAATTTGGGTTAGCTCATCTTTAAGTCTTTATAAAATTTTCCTCTGAAACCATGTTGTCCAGGGCTTTTGTGTGTCAGTAGTTTTTTGATTACTGCTTCAATTTCATCAGCTGTTATTGGTCTTTTTCAGGCTGCTTCTTCACTGAGTTTTGGAAGATTATATTTTTCTAGAAATTTGTCCATTTCACCTAGGTTTTCAAATTTCTTGGTATATAGTTCTCCATAGTAATTTCTTACAGTCCTTCTAATTTTGTTTATTTGGGTTCTCTCTTTCTCTCTCTCTCTCTCTCTCCTAATGTGTCTGCTTAAAGGCTTGTTGATTTTGTTTATCTTTTCAAAGAACCAGCTCATAGATTTATCAATCCTTAGAATTGTCTCTTTAGTCTTGATGTCATTTAATTCTGCTCTGATCTTGGTTATTTACTTCCTTCTACTTGCTGTGGGCTGTTTTTGCTGCCATTCCTCAAGTTCTTGTAGGTGTAGTGTTAGGTTGTTTCTTTGAAATGCTTTTATTTATTTATTTTTTTAGTAGGCCTGCATGTCAATGAACTTCTTTCTCAAGAGTGCCTTTGCTGTGTCCCATAAGTTTTGGACTGTTGTGTGTTGATTTTCATTTGTTTCAGGATCTTTAGATTTCTTCTTTAATCTCAGTCTTGACCCATTCATTGTTTAATAGAAGGTTATTCAATCTCCATAAGTTTGAGTTTTGAGGGTTCTTTTTTTTCCCTTGAGGTTGGCATGTAGTTTCAGTCCAATGTGGTCAGAGAAAGTGCTTGGATACCATTTTAATTTTCTTAAATTTGTTGAGGCTTGTTTTGTATCCTATCATGTAGTCTATCTCTGAAAATGTTCCATGTGCATTTGAAAAGAATGTGTGGTTTGCTTCTTTGGGATGAAAGGCTCTCTCTATGGATATTAGTTAAGTCTATTTGATCTAGGACATTGTTCAATACCGCAATACCTTTGTTGATATTTTGTTTGGAAGGTCTATCCATTTTGACAGTCAGGGGTTAAAAATGCCTGCTGTAATTGTTTTGCTGTCAATATCTTTCTTGAAGTCCTCTATAGTTTTCTGTATGTATTTGGGTGTTCTCATGTTGAGTGCATATATATTTAAAATGTTTATGTCTTCCTGATAGATTCTTCCCTTGAGTATTATGAAGTGACTTTCTGGATTTCTTTTTATGGCAGTTTTTTTTAATCTATTTTACCTGATATGAGTATTGGTATCCTGACTTTTTTTCTTTCTATATGCTCATAGTATTTGTTTCCAGCCCTTCACTTTCAATCTGTGTACTTCTTTTGTTCTGAGGTTGTTTCTTGTAGGCAACATATGTATGGGCTATGATTTCTCATGCATTCAGCTACACTTTTTATTCTGATTGGAACATTTAATCCATTTATGTTTAAGGTTATTATCAATAGGTACTTATCTATTGCCATTTTTTGTACCTATGTTACTCTCTCAAACACTCATTTTTCCCCTTTTCTTAAAGCAGACTCTTTAGCATCTTTTGCAGAGCATGTTTTAGAATAGGTGTATTGTTTGAGGCTTCTTTCATTGAGGAAACTCCTTATTTGGCCTTCCATTTTAATTGAGAGCCTTGCTAGATAGAGTAGTCTTGGTTGTTGGGCTTTGGTTTTCATTACTTGGAATATTCCTTGCCAATCTGTTCAGGCTTGGAATGTTTCCATTGAGAAGTCAGCTGCTAGTCTTATGAGGGCTCCCTTATATATTTCTTCCTGTTTCTCCCTTACTGCCTTTAAGATTCTCTCTGTCTTGGAATTTTGCCATTTTAGTTATGATGTGTCTTGAAGAGTGCCTCTTTGGGTTCTCTTGATTGGGACTCTCTGTGTTTCATGGATTTGTGTGATTTTTTCTCTCATCACATTAGGGAAGTTTTCCATCATTAGTTTTTCAAACAGAGTTTGTATCCCTGGCTCTTGTTCTTCTCCTTCTGGTATCCTTATTTTATGAATAGTATACGTTTCATGTTGCCCTGCATTTCCATTAACCCCTCTTCATTCTTTCTGAGCCTCTTTTCCTTTTCTTGCTCTTTCTGTGTGTTGTTTTTCTACCTTGTCCTCCAGCTCACTGATCCAATCCCCTGCTTCACTGATCTTGCTTTTGATTCCTTCTCCTGTGTTCTTCAGTTCAAAAATTTTATTCTTCATTTACTCTTGGCTCTTTTTGATAGTTTCCATTTTTTTCATGTTGATATAGTTTTCAGTGAATTCATTGCAGTTTTCCTGTAGTTTCTGGTAATTCTCTGTGAGCTCTTTAAACTTCCTTATAACCATTGCTTTGAACTTAATATTTGATAGTTGACTTGCCTCTATTTCATTTAGCATTCTTTCTGTGGCTTTGCCCTTTTTTCCATTTTGGGTTTGTTTCTTTCTCTTCACATTGTGAGACTCTTCTTGTTAGCCTCAGCTTCTTAAATTTATCTGTTCTGACTTCCTGGTTTTATGGTGTTAACTCCTATTGTAGGAGACCTGTTAGATTCAGTAGTGCATTATTCTTGATCTCCTGAGCTTGCTGCTGTTGCACTGTTGTTTATGTTGGTTCTCTGTATGTCTTTCAGTTTTGAATGTTGTTGGGTCTTTCTTTGGTGGGTCCTTCCCTCCAGCTGGTTAGCTGAGGGTCACTGCACCCACCACATCTTGTTTTCTGTTGTGCAGGTGTGACCAGGTTTTGATGAAGCTGGTTATTCTTTTGTGTGAGGTTTTGAAGGTTCTTTCTCACTCTTGTTCAGTTGTTTGTTCTGGGTTATTTCTCCACCATTTAGTTGTATTTCCAGATTGGTCCTGGATTGAGGTTAGCATAGCTTCCACGCTCTCCTTCACGCCTTTCAGTTGTTATGTGTTGGAAGTTCCTTTGTTGGTTGGTTTTCTCTTCCAGCAGGTATTCTGGTGTTCACAGCTCCCACCTACTCTTTTTTGTGATCAGCTGGAGGGGCGAGGCAAAATGGTTTAAGCAGTGGCAGTGTATTCTATGAGACTTAAATTACCAATCCATAGAGAGGAGTTAGGAGATCCTTTGGGTATGTATAGTGTTAACTGTGATATTTCATGCAACTAGTCACTTTTAAGACAGGTAGAAAAAAGATGACTGTTGTTAGAGGGGGAAGGAGTGTGGATTGGATCCAGGAAATGGTGAGCTTGTGGGAGAACAGATTATGAGGTAAAGTGAGAGTAAAAGATAGCAAATAGGTGTGAAAGAATAGAGTTCACCACAACAGTAATAAAGTGTCAGAAACAGTGAAGTGAGCTAAGACGCAGTAGGGGTGCTGTGCAGTATTTACAATTGTATGGAACAGCAATTATTTACAGTAATAATGGAGTAACAATCACATGACAGGATATATGTGATCTGAATAACAAAAATAGGAAGTACACGACCTAGAGTAATGTGCTATTGGACCACAAGTGAAATGAAAGGAGGATTAAAAATAGATTCTGAAAGAGAGAACAAGGAAAATCAGTCAAACAAAGCAATTAAACACACAAAATGAAGAAAAGTAAACAGAATGAAGTAAAGAAAAAATCCTAATAAAATAAAAGTAGTAAAAATAATGAAAAATAATAATACAAATAATAACTTGCAATGTCTCTGGTATAGCAAAGTGAAATTTATCTCACTGTCTCAGTTGTTGGGATGACCCCCTCTTTAGGTTTGACTTTGGTCCTTTCACAGCTCCAAGTTTTATTGTCTCACTTGTGGGGAAAAAATGAAAGAAAGAATGGAAGAAGGAAAAGGAAAACATCCTGCTGGCTTTAAAAGGGCCAAGGCAGTTCTGCTGGTCTTCCTGGCTATAACATGCTGAGGGGGGATGGGTTTCTCTTTTCTCCCTTCCTGTGCTTTTGTGATGATAGGGGCAGGTCCAAGCTGCACTATTCTCAGTTGCCCAACCTCCAACCAATTTTCTCATTTCACTGCCAAACATCCAGTGCCCTTCTGTGCCAGCTCTATGCCTTCAGTCCACCAGTTTTGCTGCACTTGAGGCACACCAATTAGGGAAAACTCATATACCACCTTCTCCCTTCTTGCTGTCCTAGACTCTCGGAGTGTCTTCAGGGTAGTTCAGCTCCACCACTGAGTTAAGTCTTTCTGGGTATTGCTGACTCCTTCAGCCCTGCTGCTCTTCTCTGCAGGAGGTGTCTCTACTTTCCTCTTAGAAATCCAGCTGGCCCTGCAGTTAAGGGGCACTGCTGTTGCTGTGGCATTGGACAAGTGAGAGCACCTCCTCTGCTGCAGGGCAGGTGTGGTGTGGGGTCAGGCACCCCACCTGGGGCTGCGGCCTTGAGTGTGTGGCCTCCCTTGCTGAGGCATGAGCGCTGACCCTGGGTGGTGGTGTTCAGGTGCGTAGGCCTCTGCTGCTGTGGTGGTGGAGCAGCTGAGGAGTGGGGGTTTGGTTGGTCACCTACCACTGGGGTCATGGTCCCAGTTCAGTTTCCTCCATCTCTGTGTCCTGGAGTATGGTTGGGGTACGGCCAAGGTCCTGGCAGCGTAGGAGGGCCCAAAGCTTAGGCTGCAGAGGCTGCAGAGCCTTGACGGGTGGGCACAGCCATGAGATTCAAGGCTGGCTACTGCAGAATTTCCTAAACAGCCACCAATTACCTTTTTTTTAAAGACCTCCTGTTCAAGCCTGCTGCTCCAAACAAGCACCTGGCCTCTCACACAGCTCAACTCTACAACCAGACCAGGGACTATCTGGGTCAGGGTCTGTCATGGCCCAACTCTTCCCAGCCTGTGTCCATAGTCTCAGCTGGTGAACACCTCCCCTGTGTGTTTGCCATTTTGTCCTTATTCCCCTCAGCTACTTCAAGCATCCAGGTCCATCCCGGTCTGCTGCTCAAACCTCCCTGTTTGGCAGGGGAGGGAGCCATTGACCTGCCTCTCTTCCAAAATCCTGTGGCAGGATGGGCCTGGGGCTGCAGCCACCTTGGTTCTTGTGCTGGTCCCAGGGACCTTACTATCTCAAAATAACCTCCCTACTGTTTGATTTTCCAATGTTCTCTACAGTTTTGGCCTCCAGCCTTCATATATTCTGGGACACCATTGGCTGTTCACTCTATTCCTCAGAAAATCAGGTAGGTGTTCCAACCATGTGCAGGGGGAAGTGGATTCCTTTTTTATTTATTATTTATTATTTTCTTGTAATTCTAGTCCTCAGACATGGCTTGTATTTTGATGACTTCCAAATGTTACTCACCTTAAGGTTAAACATAAACTTTACAGAGATGGAGATAGCTAGACAATAAAGCTTGGGGTAAGGACATTTTGAAGATTGTAGGAGAAAATAGTAGAGTGGATAGTAAACCTGTGGGAAGAGCAGAGCTGTGTGGATTCTAGTGTTATCTGAGGAGTTCAATTGTGCAGACTACCTCAGAAACAAACTTCTAGTTCAGAAATAGAAGACTCTAGAGTTGTGGTCAGCTCCAGGTAACATGTGGCAGCCCAGTAGGCAGGTAGGGGTGGGGTATGCCCCCAGGCACCCAGAACTTGCTGGCCCTGCTAGAACTATGCAATTCAAGATCTCAATGCTTATTTTCCTTTCATTTTTATAACATATTTCCTATAAACCTTAACTTATTCCAGGACTTGCCTCATTGTTTGGAAATAATAAGAACTCTTTGTCTTCCTCTATAATTTGACAAGAAGGCTGGCATTTGTCTCCCACCATGGACGTACTCTTGAATGATCTCTATCATCTTCAAATCTTTCTGGTCACTGACTAAGAACTATTTTCTTCAAAGACACATTTGATCTATCCTTCTATCAATCAGAAGTTGGTTTGTGAAAATAATAACAAATAGATGGGATGGCACGAGTATACGTATTCTGTTTGACCACCTGTTTCTGTAAAGTTTCTTTTCTTAAAAATATGTTTTATTGATTATGCTATTACAGGTATCCTATTTTAACTCCATTATTCTCCTCTACTCTGCACCACCCCACCTGCCCCCATCCAACCTCCCTTAGTTCATGTCCATGGGTTGTACATATAAGTTCTTTGGCTTCTCCATTTCTTATACTATTCTTAACCTCCCCCTGTCTATTTTTACCTACCATTTATGCTTCTTATTCCCTGTACCTTTTCCCCATTCTCCCCTCTCTCTCTCCCTGCTGATAAACCTCTATGTGATTTATATTTCTATGAATGTGTTCCTGTTCTAATTGCTTGCTAAGTTCAGTTTTGTGTTTGTTTTTAGGTTAAGTTGTTGATGGTTGTGGGTTTGTTATCATTTTACTTTTGACACTTTTTATCTCCTTCTTCTTAGATAAGTTCCTTTAACATTTCATATAATAAGGGCTTGGTGATAATGAACTCCTTTAACTTGAACTTATCTAGGAAGCATTTTATCAGCCCTTCCATTCTAAATGATAGCTTTGCTGGAAGAGTGATCATTGATGTAGGTCTTTGCCTTTCATGACTTGGAATACTTCTTTCCAGCCCCTTCTTGCCTGCAAAGTTTCTTTGGAGAAATCAGCTGATAGTCTTATGGAAACTCCTTTGTGGGTAATTTTCTCCTTTTCCCTTGCTGCTTTAAAGATTCTCTCCTTATCTTCAATCTTGGGTAATGAAATTATTATGTTTCTTGTTGTGTGTTTCCTTGGGTCCAAAATATTGGGACTCTCTGAGCTTCCTGGGCTTCCTGGTAGTCTATTTCCTTTGCCATATTAGAGAAATTTTCTTTCATTATTTGTTCAAATAAGTTTTCAATGTCTTGGTCTTCCTCTTCTCCTTTTGGTATCCCTATGATTTGGATGTTGGAACATTTAAAGTTGTCCCAGGGGTTCCTAAGCCTCTCCTCATTTTTTTGAATTCTTGTTTCTTCATTGTGTTCTGGTTGAATGTTTATTTCTTCCTTCTGCTCCAAACCACTGATTTGAGCTCCAGTTTCCTTCCCATCATTGTTGGTTCCTTGTGCATTTTTCTTTAATTCACTTTTCATAGCCTTCACTCTTTCCTCTATCTTGCAACCATACTCAACCATTTCTGTAAGCATCCTGATTACCAGTGTTTTGAGCTGTGCATCTGATAGGTTGACTCTCTCTTCATCACTTAGTTGTATTTTTCCTCTGATCTATTATTTCATTTGGGCCATTTTTTTTTGTTCTTGGCATTTCTATTATGTAGTAAGAAGAAGAGTCTTAAGTATTTGCCAGGGTGGGACAACCCACTTGGCTACCTGGTGGTATTGTATGTGGGGGCAGAGTCTTAAAAGGAACAATGCCACTTGCTGGGCTCTCCACTGGCTTTCAGTCACTTCCCCTGCTACCCACAGTCAAATTGGACTCTTCTGGTGCTGATTCCTGGGTGGGTGAGTTTTTCTATATTCCAAGACCCTGTGGGTCTCTCGAGTGAACTCTGTTGTTAGACTGGGATTTCCTCAGCCTTAACCCCCCACAAGCATTTTCAATCAGAGGTTTTGAGGCTTTATTTCCCCAAGCTGGAAGCCTTCGGTATGTGGTTTGTCTCTCTCCTCAATTGCTCCTCCTAGTTTATCCACATGCAAATGTGGGACCTCACCATCCACCAGCTGCCACCTCACCTGGTCTGGGAACCACCAGCTCCCCCACCCAGGTCTTCCAGTGCTACCTTGCCATATCCTTTCTATCTCACCTGCCCATCTCCACCCCTACTACTAGTATGGATGAATGTTTCTTCTTTAACTCCTTGGTTGTCATACTTCCATACAGTTCAATTTTCTGTCAGTTCTGGTTGTTTTTAGTTTTTCAATTTGTTTTTGTTCTTTTTTTTCATTGTGTGAGGAGCTACAGTGTATCTACCTATGCCTCCATCTTGGCCAGAAGTTGTAACATTTCTTAAAGTGTGGAATAACGTGAGGTCTGTTGATGATATTCAAATTTGAACCAAGTCGTTTGTCTTTCATCATTGACCTTTTTTTTTTTTTTTTTTTTTTTTTTTTTTTTTTTTTTTTTTTTTTTTTTTTTTTTTACATTCAAGAGCCCCAAATCAGTCTGACAGTGAAGGAGAGGAGGGAAAGAGGGGGAGGTGATTTTGATCTTACAATTAAGAGCTGGAAGAGTTAACAGTATAATTTGGATGCTAAAAAAGAGAGTATGCGATGTGATCATCTCAGTCCTCATAATTATATCTGGTATCTAGATGAATGGAGGGATCAGTTTACTCCTTATTCCCAGCTGAAATTCCAGGCACTGCTTTTAACTGTGAACAAGCCCAAATGAGATGCATTGCACAAGAGTGAACAAAATGAGTAGGACCTGAGTGTTGTGCCACACAAAGAAGGAATGAGAACTTGGGAAACATTGGACTTGGAAAAGAGTTAGGAAAAAGGGGGCCAGAATGACATATACAACTATTTATAGATCTGATATGAAGAATGTTTCAAACTTAGATCTCTTTGACCCAATAAGTAGAATTAATACTAATGAATTCCTCTCACTATATTAAGGAGCATAAAATAAATTTCTAGCAGTTGGAAGTGTCCAAGGATGGTTTTGGATATTTTAGAAAGTATAGTTCCAGGAAATGTATGTGTGAACAGATTATATGATCCATTGAAACTGAGATAATGTCATTTATTTTTTATTTTTTAATTTTATTTTAATTGTTGTTCATGTACAGTTTTCTGTCTTTTACTAGAATTTGAAGATGACTTTAGCATTTTATACATGACTTAATCCAATCCATGGTGAACTTTTTATTTTTTAATTAAAAATAAGTAAATAAAAACAAATGGGTTAGATTCTTTCATACAAACCCATCCAAAGCCTAGTGTCATGCAATTAACTTTTGATTTATTTGTCATAAAAATGCCATATGATCTCACCTTTAACTGGAACATAATCAACAAAAGAAGAAAGTAAGCAAAATATTACCAGAGACATTGAAACTAACAGCAATGTGACAGTAATCAGAGGGGAAGTGTAGGGAGGTAATGGGGGAAAGGTTTTCAGGAACTACTATAAAGGACACATGGACAAAACCAAGGGGAAGGGTGAAAGTAAGGGAGGGAGGTGGGTTTGGCTGGGGTGGAGGGGAGTGGTGGGAGGAAAATGCAGACAACTGTAATTGAAGAACAATAAAATAATATAAAAATTATGTTAACACATAGGAAAACATATTTGTAAAACACAATCTTTGTAAAAAGAATTTGGGACTGAGTAAATACTATAGGTCTACTTAAATGCTTCAAGTTAGTTATTGTGTGAGCAAGTTTAATCACTCTTAGAAAAATCCTCTATCTTGATAAATTTTCTAGGGTTCACTAAACTTGGCTCTCTGATTTAGCATTTTGTAGCACATCAAAAAATCCACAAAGAGAAAAAAGTAATTTATTTCTGAACATTTGGGGGATGACATTAGGTTATGGAGTATAAAATTGTTATTTGACTATTTAAATTAACATTTCATTTAAAAATGAAAGATTCACATACTGTTGTGAGAATTAATACAGAAAAAGCCTATATACCCTTTTCTCAGTTTCTCCCAAAGGTGACATCTTGCAAAATGAGAGTTTTATATGGTTCAACTTAATATGGTTTATATGGATGCCATACAACACAAGTTTGGCTGAATTAGGTTATAGAAATATATCGTATGTTTATTAAGTGTTGAAGTGATTTAAAGGACAATGAAGCATGGGCCATTACAGTATTAATGAGTGTGGGTTTAAGATGTGGGAGAGGAGAAGTTTCAAGGAAGACTCTATCATCAGGAAAGCAAGGCTGGTGGTTGGATGTTTTAAAATGCTGTGGAGGGAGGAGGAAGTTGAGTATTGGGAAGTAGACATATTGACCTTAGATGAAGACACAGAATAGTGGTACAAACATAACTCAAAGGCCAGAGAAAGCAATGGGGCTGTGAAAGCAGAGGTAGCCTGGGGTAGTGCCAAGTTAGAATGAGTGTTCAGTTTTGAGGCTGAGAGGAAGATGCTATCTGAAAGATAGAATCTAAAGATGTAAGAGAGGATGAAGGAATCAGTAGAAGATTCACCCATGAAAGGAATAAAACTCAGTTTCCTCCCCAAAGGAAGAGAAGAGAATGGGTAAGATGATTTCATATTTAAATGTAAATAAGTGACAGTATGATGTAAAATTCACTAGTTTTCAAATATTTTAAAAATAGCGCTACCCTTTGCCTTAATCCACACTATGTCTGAAATACAAAGATGGGATGGTGGATGTTCTTGCTGAAATGAGGGTAAGGTTCATCTTTAGCCAGTCCTGCCTGAAAGTAGCCCCAGTGTCACCTTTGAAAGCTTACAGGTTTCACAAATGCATCAGAAAACTAGTGGAATCCATGATGGAATAAAATGGATGAAATATTGCAATTCTTTAAGTCCCAGTTTTATTAGGCTACATATTTAATTTTCACAGCATTTTGTTGTTTGATAAATAAACTGCAAGATTGCAAATGTTTTATTTTATTTTTTGATTTCCAAGAAAGACAGAGAGTCACAGTGTGAACTGTAATGGGTGAATGGATTATGTCCCAATTATGTTAATGGGAACATAATTGTGCCAGGGTTTGGTTCTATCATTTCAGAGTGGGAATAATTTAGCCCCCAGAAAACATTCACAGGGGCTCAGTTGGTTGTGAACACATCTTGAGCCAAAAATGTGATGAGCTGCCTAGCCCAAATGTACTTTTAGCCGGGATTAGTAAACACATAATCATATTCAGCTCTAGAAATATGACTGGTCTACTGTATGGGATGTCTGATCGCATCTGGAGTAGCACCTTTGTTGTGAGCCTCATATTTAGGAAGGACATAGACAAAGTAAAAGAATGTGCAAATTAAGGGGAAGCAGAAATGGCTACCAAGTCAATTTGCTATAAATACTTATTTAAGGAAAGAAGAGGGAGAGGCAGAATAAAAAGAGGAAAATAAGGAAGAAGATATGGAAGGAACAAGGAAAGCACTTAAAGTGATGACATGTGGTTAGAATTTTAGAGCCATTCCCCCCCCAGAAATGTAGATGAATAGGCTTAGAAGAAGGTAAGTGAATTTGTGAGAGAGGGTAAGAATATGGAGGGGAGAAGCAGCATACTTGGTTTGTGATGGCCCCACCACAAAAATCCCACCACAAAAATTCCATTGAGGTACAATCCATAATAATTTATGGTTGTCAAGGTTTAAAGCTTTAACTGATATCATTACTCCAGATGCTTAAATAATAATTCTAGTACTCTGAACTCCAGTTCCATATCCCCAAACTATATTCCCTTGGATGTTATGCACATGTAAGAGTTCCAACATAAATATTTATAGGGCAAAGGACCTCAAAAATACAATCCATGTTTTCCAAATGATATTCCCCAAAACCAACCAACCTTTTTACATCACTCCTCCCTCTCCCTCTTTTTTTCTTCCTTCCTTCTTTTCTTCCTTTTCCCTTTTATACATCCTCCCATCCATATCACCCTTCTTTCTCACCTGTTTCCTTTCCTGCTTCCAACACATGCCTAGAACCATTTTGTCCATACAATTCACCTATAATTATGAACAAAAAAAGTCCCTGCCCTCATGGAGCTCATGAGCAAATGAGGGAGACAGACAATGGTCAAATAATTGTCTATCTTCCATACCTTCACTTGCATAAATAGTAAATTATATTTCCTTTATCACTATGGAAGTTAAACATTTAGTCTCATATCTATAGTAAATACAATACTGATGTACTTTTAGTCCTCTAGTCCGTATTACCTAGTAAAGGAATTTGATCTATTTATTTTCAAGTTTAAAAATCAGCCCAATCCAGGAATTTCTCTGTCTAATTCAGCAATGTAAACTTGTTCATTCTTGTTCAAAATTCTCTTTATTTCAGGCTTGGCTTCTTCCTCATCTTTCCTGGAGTGGTATTTAAGATTTTGGGAGGTTAGAGACACCATATGAGGGATGTCAAACTCATTTTCACTGCGGGCCA
Organism: Anoura caudifer; assembly: GCA_004027475.1. NCBI lineage: Eukaryota > Metazoa > Chordata > Mammalia > Chiroptera > Phyllostomidae > Anoura > Anoura caudifer. The sequence goes on from PVKU01007518.1 coordinate 81,051, forward strand.
CATCAGTCTTGTGGTTGCCTTCAAAGGGCTGAATGTAATTTTAGGACTGTATAACTGTAACTACTCCTTAACTAGGGACAAGGAGCTCAGTGCTGCTGACAGATAAAAACATGGGTAGCCCAAGAGAGTTACCTACAAAGGAGTTCCCATAAGACCATCAGCTGATTTCTCAAAAGAAACCCTACAGGCAAGAAGGGGGATGGAAAGAAGTATTTGAATTCATGAAAGGCAAAGACCTGCTTCCAAGATTACTGTATCTAGCAAAGCTATCATTTAAAATGGAAGAGCAGATAAAGTGCTTCCCAAATAAGGTCAACTTAAAAGGTTCATCATCACTGAACCCTTATTATATGAAATGTTAAAGGGACTTATCAGAGAAATTGAAGAAAAAAAAACTGTAAACAGTAAAATGACAACAGACTCATAACTATCAACAACTGAACCTAAAAACAAAAACAAAAACAAATACTAAGCAAACAATAGAACAGGAACAGAGTCAGAGAAATGGACATCACATGGAGGGTTTTCAGTGGGGAGGGGGAGGGGAGGAATAGTGGAGGAAAAGTACAGGGAATAAGAAGCATAACTGGTAGACATAAAATCAACAGGGAGAGGCCAAAAATGGTATAAGAAACAGATAATTTAAGAACTTGTATATACAACCCACGTACATGAACTAAAGGAGAAGAATGCTGGAGGGTTGGGGGGTGCATGGTGAAGGGGGTTAAATGGGGGAAAATTGGGACAACTGTAATAGCATAATCAATAAAATATATTTAAAAATACATTGATTATTCACAAAAAATTATGTCATATTATGTAACATGTATATTATTTTATATACATGCAGGGGCTTTTTTGGTAAATTTTACTTCCTCAACACATCTTAACCTTGACTACTTACAACCATGTACATCTTACAATCTCAGATCCCCATGATCTGAGGAAGATTTAAGGATTTGTGGAGCACCAAACCAAGTAGGGTAGTGGCTGCCACTGTTACAGAATAGACCTGGCAGAGGGTGAACAATATACTATTGAAGGGACACACCCTTGTGCTCCAGGGGGCCCTCCCCCTGTACTAGGTTGCCTTGCCTGCTGCCCAAGGAAAGATGACTCTCAATGCCAGAGATTGGTGAAAAGGAAAGGGATTATTTATTCAAAGAGTTATACAGACTTAGAGTAATGACTTGATGTGTTCATTAAAATAGTAAAGTCCTTTAGAATACCCACAAATGCACACAGTCCTTTCTTCTCCCTCTGCCCAGTCTGGGGTACCAAATCTCAGGAAAAGATGTAGAAGTCCATGTTTCAGGCAGCTCCTTGGTTCCCAGCACCATCAGCTGTGTTGTCACCATGATCTCCAGTAAATCCAAAACCATGTGGGGCCTTCTCATGGACCACCAGCAAGAGTCCTTTCACCCCTTTTCTTCCCAGCAAGGTCTCTCCTGCTTCCTAAGCCATCTAGCAAAAGGGAGCACACCAATGCTGCATGGTCCCAACTTTTGCCAAAGCAATGTGTTTCCCCCCAAAACCCTACATGGATGCCCAGCTGGGTTTAAATTCCAACACCAATCTTCCTCTGCAGCCCCATTTTCTACTCCTCCCACAATCAGTTACACTTGCCATCATTCCCTATTCTTCCAGCTTTACTGGGCTGCCATATTAAGTCTGTGCAGGTGTTGGACCCATGGTCTGGAGCCAATCATCTGTAAGCTTTCACAAATGTGCTGTGATCAGAGGGGGTTGCCTCTCAGTTACATCATAGGTTGAAGTCACTCCCATCTCCCTGGCTCAATGTATGGCCAGAGTTATTTAACATATCCATGAAAAAAGTTAAAAGTTATAAATATCTTAAATGACCATGCCACAGGTTAGCTGCAAAGCTGTTGCTATGAAAAACAGCTCTCAATGGCCCTGCTCCATGTGTCCCATCCTCCAGCTGCAACATGTGAAAGTGAGGACATCCTATATATGTATTTTTTGTAATGTTTCCTGGATACCCTGAGTTCTAGACCCTATTAAAATCCCTATTTGGGGTCCCCCTTGGCTGCACCCTGTTACACCATTGGCAAGAATTAAATTTGGGAATGTCTTTCACTCCACTGTCTTGGCATCCCCAGTCCATGTAGATTCTGCAATGTCATGGAGAGTGGGATTCGACACAATTAGTACTTTTCCTGGTGTAATCCTTTTTCTCAACCCCATCTAACAGGTAAAATTATTGAGACATTGTTAGTATTCCATCTTATGTTGTCATCTTATTATCGTCTTTTACATAAGTAAAAGTCATCCTTCACTTCCCTCATTCTCAAAATATCCTGCACCTAATTCATCATAAGTCTTGTTTGCTCAACACCCAAAAGATGTCATAAAAATGATCACTTCTCTCCATTTATACTGTCATAAACTGAGACCAAACCACCACCTTTAGTTATTGATAAAGGTTCCAATCTGTTTAAATTTACTCAGTCACATCATCAGCTCTGAAAGTGGAGTTCTTACTATGTCACAGATATCTTACAGGGATTAAGCATATGTTAGTGGAGAAAACACAAAAAATCCTCTTCCCTAATGAAATTTATATTCTAATGAAAAGAGTCAGACAGGACATTGTGTGGATGTGTATGTCCGTGTGTGTGTGTTAGATGAAAGTGATAAGTGCTGTGTAGAAAAAAAAATTAAAAAGGGTAGGAGCTCCTTCTTTCTATCTGCTGCATAGAATTCCATTATGTAAATGTACCATAGTTTTTTGATCCATTCATCTACTGATGGGCACCTAGGTTGCTTCCAACACTTGGCTATTGTAAATTGTGCTGCTATGAACATCAGGGTGCATAGGTTATTTTGGATTGGTGTTTCAGGGTTCTTAGGATATAGTCCCACCAATGGAATTGCCAGGTCAAAAGGCAGTTCCATTTTTAGTTTTCTGAGGAAATTCCATACCGTGTTCCAAAGTGGATGTGCCAGGCTGCAATATAACCAACAGTGCACTAGGGTCTCCTTTTCTCCACAACCTCTCCAACACTTGTTGTTTGTTGCTTTGTTTATGATGGTCATTCTCAATGTCATGAAGTGGCATCTCCTTGTGGTTTTAATTTGCATCTCTCTGATAGCTAGCAATACTGAGCATCTTTTCATGTGTTTCTGGGTCCTCTGTATGTCCTCCTTGGAGAACTGTCTGTTCAAGTCCTTTGCCCATTTGTTAATTGCTTGTCTTCTTAGAGTGGAGTCATGTGAGTTCTTTATATATTTTGGAGATTAAACCCTTGTCTGAGGTATCACTAGCAAATATGTTTTCCCATATGGTTGGTTCTCTTTTCATTTTAATGCTGTTTTCTTTAGCTGTGCAGAAGCTTTTTATTTTGATGAGATCCCATTTGTTTATTCTTTCTTATATGTCCCTTGCTCTAGGGGACATATCTGTAAAAATGTTGCTGCATGAAATATCTGAGATTTTCCTGCCTATGTTCTCCTCTAGGACTTTAATGGTGTCATGGCTTATATTTAAATCTCTTATACACCTTGAATTTATTTTTGTGTATGGTATAAGTTGGTGCTCGAGTTTCCTTTTTTTTTTGTACGTAGCTGTCCAGTTCTCCCAACACCATATGTTGAAGAGTTTATTTTTACTCCATTTTATGTTGCTGCACTCTTTTTTGAATATTAATTGACCATAGAGACTTGGGCTTATTTCTGGGCTCTCTGTTCTGTTCCACTGGTCCAGGTACCTGTTTTTATGCCAGTACCAGGCTGTTTTGATTATAGTAGCCTTGTAATACAGTTTGATATCAGCTATTGTGATCCCTCCTGCTTTGCTCTTCTTTCTCAAAATTGCAGCAGCTATTTGGGGTTGTTTATGGTTCCAATTAAATGTTTGAAGTGTTTGTTCTGTGTCTGTGAAATATGGGAGAGGGGAGGGAATTTCAGGGGAAAAGGGGAAGGGTTTACAGGAACAAGTATAAAGGACACATGAACAAAAACTAGGGGGGATGGGAATGGAAGGGAGTTGGGGAGGGCTGTGGGTGGGTGGGCTGGGCTGGGAGTAAAAGACAGAAAACTACTTGAGCAACAATTAAAATAAAATTTAAAAAAGAGTAAGGAGGAGGCTTGAGGAAATCATACTTTTAAATAAATGTTCAGAAAGACATGAAAAAGATATTTGTGTAAAACTATAATGTAGATGAGAGAATGAGATGTGTGGAAACTTGAGAGAGTATGAGCAAGCACCCTACAGTGTGATCTTAGTAGGCAGGCTGGAGGAACCACAAGAAGCTCCATATGAGTGGGTAGAGTTGAATTAACAGAGTGGTGAGTAATGTGTCATGTCAAAAGAGTCAGGCACAGGACAAACCATGAAGGACCTTAAAGTTCATGGTAAGGATGTAAACACACTATGGACTGAGTGAGGGGACAAGCCACAAGAGGATTTAGTATTGTATTGTTTAGCTTTCTTAATATTAACATAAACCTTTTCATTTTAAACTAGTTTTATATTTATAGAAGTATTATAAATAGGTTGAGAGAAGATGGTGGTGTGGTAAGAGGATGCACATCTCTCCCCCCTTCACACAGGTGAAAAACTTGTCCAATTTTCAATGGAGCACAGCAAACAGACACCAGAAACACAGCATATTTGAAAACAGGAGATCAAAAATTGCAGTGGACATTGAAAAACCAGATGGTAAGGAGAGTACTCCAGCAGTGTGGAGACCAGGGTGGGGGCGAAGATCCCGGGCCAGTGCTGGCCATAAGACTCTAGGGAGGAAGCTGGGGCAACTGCTCCCTGATCAGCCAAACAGGGTCTCAGCAGCACTGGGATAAACCTGGTTGCTTGAAATCTCACAGAGAGGAGTTAAGATCTCATAGCCCTGGGAGGATTGAGCGGTGGAGCTCCCACATCTGTCTACACCCAAGTGCCACTGTAAAGAGCTGCGCAGGGATCCGTTCGCAGCAGCACACCACTGAGAGACCTGTGGTGCAGTCGCTGGGTGCCTCTATGGTCTCTTGGCCCCCACATACGCGCTCACACCAGCAAGGAGCAGTGATACGGTCTCTTGTCGCCATTGTGCCATCAGAGACCTGAGTGGGCTGCTGGGAGATCTTAGACACCAGTGTGCAACCTGCGTGGGGGTCGATCCATGATCACAGGACAGTTGGCATCTGTGCAAGGAAGGCTGAAAGATCATCAGCGCTTGCACGCACGCAACCACAGTAGGTGCCTGCCGCCACAGGAGACACACCTGAGACCCTGTGTGGAGAGAATTGGGCTAGCTCTGAGGAGAGTAGGCCAAAGAA